>JARHVA010004890.1:262500-297500 GCA_037957365.1 Torreya grandis
ACTTGTAAACTAGGTGGATATTCCACATTAATTTTCACCAACATTGACCCTTTCAAGTCAAGGTGTTATTCTTAAGTTCTATCCTAGATCAAAACACCTAAAATATTATCATAATGTGTTTTAAAACTCTTAATACTATCATATACAACATATAAAATAATATATCAACACTCTAAACACGATACTACTCCATACATGACTGTAATTAATATGCTTGAAAATAGGGCAATACCAAATGTGAAATTATTTAACCATAGGGCTGATTCTTGAGCTCTCTTAAATTTTTGTATATTATCCTAGTTGCAAGGAATATAAATATTCAATCCAAGAAAACAAACATAATAAACACAAAGAGAGATAACATAAGACATATCCTAGAGAAACTCAATGTGACAAAACTCCAACAAGAGTGAAGCCATGCTTCCTCATATCCACTATTTTCTATAGTTTACAAGTTTTTCTACCTCTTGGGCTTATAAGGAAAATAATCTCATATACTCATAATGATATCTACAATATTTAGTTGAATATTTATTTTTGAAGAAAGGATTAACTACTAAACTCAATCTATTTTAATTATTTAGTCTTCAAAACAATCATTTACAACCAAGCAATAATGATGAAATAATAAGGACTTAAACCTACCCATACACAATGTGAGTCAAAGTAAAATACATCCCATTGTACTTATTGTTATTTATAACCTATTTCTACTCCTCTATTCTATCCTTTTGAATTAACTCTATAGATTTATATTTATATGCAATAATACATCTTAGATGCATTCAAGAAGATGGAGAGTTTGAAACTAAAGTAATATACCTCATGTTTTTCATCTTCATGTGCCTCTATATCCTCTAATCTACCATATAAGACTTTTATTTAATCTACCATATTCTTGGAATCTATCCAACACCTAGAATTAACCACTAAGAATCCATAAATTCAACAAACACTTCAAATTTATGTGGTCTTAGTTGGCTCTAGAGTCCAACAGACCTAACACTAGAGTTGAACAATCAGCTCCTAAGAGATCCTCAAGCTTGGATATACCAATTTCAGATGGTCATAACTTTTACATAAAACCTCAAAATTATGTGCCATTTTAAAAACTTTTTATGTTTTTATAACAATCTAAATACATAATTAAAAACTACTTTAAAACCAAAAATATATTGTTTTATCCCTTATAATAGAATCTAAGAATTTCTAGGTCTCAACATTTCATACAGTACATATATTTGATAGTTGGTTTTTTTACTGACTGAGTTGGAAGATAAACATGATACAATTTATGATCACGTGGATACAATTTAATGTTTTTGGGTCTTAAAAAATCTACAAAAAGAAGATGAAGATTAACCTTATATCATCCAAGTAATAAACTCATCTTATCATCGTCTTGTATAGTGACCATTTCAGGTTCCAATCTAATCATATTTTGGATAATACCATGCTTAGGTTCCATTTTGATCAATTATTGGAAAATTCCCTTTTTAGGTTACAATATATTCAACACTCTCATTTAAATTTTTTCAGTCCCATTAATTTAGAAAGTCAAATGGTGAGGAGTCTTTACCCCAATTTTTTAAATGTCTTTTGAAATAAGTTGCACTCCCCTTTTTTATGTTATTTCCTTCATCTATTAAACCAAAGTTTTCCCACTCATATTGGATAATAAGATTAAGGATATAAAATAAAAGGTATAAAATACCTTCTTTGTTCAACATGGAAGGCTCAAATAAAAATCAATTGAGAGAGAGAGAGAGAGAGAGAGAGAGAGAGAGAGAGAGAGAGAGAGAGAGAGAGAGAGAGAGAGAGAGAGAGAGAGAGAGAGAGAGAGAGAGAGAAGTAAAAGCATTCTTCCTCAAGTTTAATAGTGTTAAATTTTGAGTCTTTTATTTTATCAATTACAACCATACCCTATTGTCATAATAAAATTATGATCAAATTTATTTTAAACATATATTTATCTACACTTTGCAACTTTCTTAACCATTATTTCTTTGAAAGAGTAATTTATGACCAGCTAAATGCTCAACCTTTTCATGTCCCTTTGATGTTTGGTCCATAAAAAAAAAATTAAATACCATCACATCACATAATATCATAATTTATTATGTAAAAAAAATCATGGAAATTTAAATCACTTTATTGCTAATGAATTAAGATAATATGTCCACTGGCACTTGCTATCTAGGTAATGGGAAACATCAACATAATGATGACCACAAAAACCACTAGAATAGAACACACAAAAATGTAAAAATTATAGAAAAATTATAACAAATATTTTATGGAAAAATGATAACCTATTCAAATATCGATATAATATGTAAACTAGGTAGATATTCCATACTAAGTTTCACCAATGTGGACCCTTTCAATTCAATGTGTTCCTCTCAAGTTATATACCAGATAAAATCACCTAAAATATTATTTTAATATGTATTATATTTATTTATAATATCATATACATCATACAAAATAATATCTCCACATGATAAATGTGATACTACTCCATACATAAATTCAATTACTATGCTTACATAGTGGTATAATGTCAAATGTGAAGTTATTTAAACATAGGGTTGAATATTGAGCTCTTTTAAATGTTTGTGTATTATCCTAGTTTAAAATAAGGTAAATATGTAATCAAATGAAACAAAAAAAATAACCACAAAGATAGATAACATAAAACATACCCTAAAAAACTCAATGTTAGAAAAATCTAGTAAAAGTGAAACCATTCTTCCTCATCTCTGCTCTATTTTGTAGTTTACAACCTTTTTTGCCTCTTAGGATTACAAGGAAAATAACCTCATACACTCATAATGATCTTTATAATATTTTTTTGGAATTTAAAGAGCCTATATAAAGAATTTAACACATGCAATGTGCATACCCAAACACAGGGACAATCTTCAAAATATTTTAACATAAAATTATATTATATTATTCACACACTCTAATAATAAAACATCTGGGAGATTATACATATATATGGGAATATGATTATAATAATTTCTCCACCATTTTATCATCCCTAAATCTTATGATTATGCAAAATCCTATTTACAATATATTGTTATAACTCATTAATAATATATCTCAACAACTATAATATTCTAATTAATATCATACTATTATTTATATAAAAATATTCTGATTAACCAATTACAAATTAACTAACTTATTAATATTTACCTCTCATTAAATAATCTCAAACTAATGTAAAATATAAATTCCTAACATCCCCCCCCATAGCTTTTACATGGTGAAAAAACATTCACACTCTTATTTGCAGTATGCTCACCCATTGTAGCATGCCCTATTTGACTTACAACCTTGATATAAAAAAAGCCTCACTCCTCCCATGGTTTTATAGGTTTACTACAAACCTTGACATGAAAAATAACACCATATATCTCTAAGAATTGGCACAAATAGAACTGTATGCCACTACATACTCATAGGTCTACATACTACGGACATAATCTTGCTACACATGACCACTATTATTAAAAGGAATGTATCTTTTATTGAATTTACATGACTATAATGGATGTGTCACTAGGGATAATTTTCTTAAAGAAGTAATGAAGTCATGGGATCTCTATAGTAGCTGATCTCTTAACTATTGAGAAAACATTGTTCACCTCCTATGGTTTTCTGGATCTCTACCACAAACCCTTTCAAGATCCATGAACTACCTTACATTGGTGCTTTCTATCTTGTCAAAATGTCTTCACATCAAGGAATCATGTTTGGAATTTACACAAAAATTATATTACATGAAAAAGCATTATTCTTATGTTCATATTTTGAAAACACACAATAGAAATGAAAAACACACCACACTACATATGTTACCAAATCATTGGTGTGACCCCATCATTGGTGATTGATGAGAGGTCATTGAAAGACCTCCTTCCTCTGTGTATTCCCCATCCTCTATTAGGTTGTTGCTTACTCAGTAAATTTGTTGATGAAGCATATTTTTTTCCACATTAGGTGTATTTCCCCCTTTAATGTGAAATAACACAATTCCATAGGATGTGTATAAGTGATAATGTGTTAGTAAGACAATTTTTGTATTTTTACAATTTCTGATAATGACTCTATACTATACCTAAGCCTAAATGACCTTAACTTTTGAATCATTTTTAATTTTGACTTTTTGCACAACACTTTAAAAATGAATCTTTTAATATGTATAAAAATTCAAAAAATGGACCTTTTACTTATGAAAGACACTTAAAATAACTCTAGAGTTTAACATTCTATTTTTTTCAAAAAAACATTACTCTTACACTTTTGAATTTTTGACTAAGAGACACATATAAATAAGATAATATGACTCCTTAATGTATATGACATATCAAAAAATGAACAATAATTATTTTAACATCTAATATTAAAACCAAATGACATGACTATATGATTCTTATGAAAAATGACTCTAATAGACTAAAGAATGATAAGAATGACCCAAAGTATAAAGTAGATAATTTTTTACCAAAAATTTACAAAAAATATATGACTAAATGACTACATGTACCATATAAATTCACTCAAATGTATGACAAAGTAATAATTTTTAACAATACAATTGATTTAAATACTATCACAAGAAAACTAATGATTATCAAAGAATTGACAATGACAAACAACCACTTACTTTTGAATACATGCATGTAGGCCATGCTATTATATGAATGTTTTGACAAATACCATAAGAATATTTGAACCTTTAGAGCATTCAAACCAATGGAATATTTTATGCAACTATGAATTTGGTGATTTGCATATGGAATCTTCAATGGCGAGTATGAAAATGAATGTAGATTGCATAATTGGTGATGGACATGAGCAAATAATAGCAGATCATTGATAAATATGAATCAAATAAAACATAACTTAGATCATAAACAAAGGTAACTTATTTAAAATATAGATTCCATATAAAAGTAGAGTCGACAGTGCATGTAGATAGGAGATTTAGGTCTATCAACCACAAAAATGAAAGTATCAAAGTATGAGTAAATTAAATTCAATTCTCTGTGATTCTTCCACCCAAGATGATAAACTCCATGTAAGACAAAAAGCATTGTACATGAACCATATGGTAGATAGATCCAAGTGGCTGAAAAGTAATGCTTTACGTATTAGAACAATTATGTCATTGAATGGCATGTATTAATGCTACAAAATTATGTATGAATCTGACATAATTAATTAAACAATGGTGACCATATTAACATGATTAGGTAAATCAGAATCCTAGTAGAAAACTTTGAAAAACATCTTGCACAAAAAATTAAAATGCATAGATTTGTGTGCTCTTGAAAAGTATCATAAAACATTACAAGACTATTATGGCACCCATGATCTCACACAAAAGACATAGTCTGATCTAGAGATACTCAATGTTGAGCATGACATAAAGAGAAAGATCAAGTAGTTAGACTCTCATGATGAATGAAGTTAGGAATGGATTAATCTGATACCAATGTTGTGAATTCAAAGAGCCTATATAAATAATTTAACACATACAATGTGTAGAATTGAACACAAAGACAATCTTCAAAATATTTTAACATGAAACTATGTTATATTATTCACACACACTGATAATAAAACATCTGAGACATTACACATATATATAGGTACAGGATTCCTATATTTTATTGACCATTTTCTCATTCCTAAATCCTATGATTATGCAAACTCCTATTTATGATATATTATCATAACTCATTAATAATATATCTCAACAACTATAATATTCTAACTAATATCATAATATTGGCCGAATGTATGGGTAGATATATAGGGGATTTAGTCCATAAAGGTTTATTTAAGGGTCTTAAACCCTCTTATCATCCTCTAATATGCTCCCATGGATAATTTGTTGATGATACTATCTTCATGGGGCAATCTGAAGTCAAGGAAGCAAGAACTTTGAAGCAAGCTATAAATTTATATTCATCTATCTCTGGACAGTTGATTAACTGGAACAAAAGTGCAGTGTTCCTCACTAACACCCCAATTCAGAGACATAACAAAATAGTTAAAATCCTTGAATGCTCTATAGGTTCTCTCCCCTCCTCTTTCTTGGGTCTCCCTCTTGGGATGAAAGTCCCTAAAGCCTTTTGGGAAGAACTCATTAATAAATTCAGCAAGAAACTTGCGGGATGGAAAGGAAATTTTCTAAGTCAGGCAGGAAAGTTAACCCTCCTCAAAGCAAGTCTTTAAAGTATACCTACTTATGCTTTAAGTCTTTTCAGAATTCCTACTAAATTTGTAGAATCTATTGAAAAAATCTAGAGAAACTTTATATGGACAGGTACCGAGGAAAAAAGGAGAATGCCTTTAGTTGCCTGGGACAACATTTATAAACCTTTCAGGGAAGGAGGACTGGGAATAAGGAAAATTAGAAGTATGAACACAACTCTCTTAGCAAAACAGGGATAGAGGGTCTATCATGAAAACAAAGAATGGAGCAATACATGGAAGCATAAGTATTTATTTAATGCAAAATCCCTCTCCGATTTCTTCTCTTACATTGAAGTAACCCGTCCATCCTCCATATGGGGGGTAGTTCAGGGTACTAAACAAATTTTAGAAGAAGGAAGTTCATGGAAAGTAGGTAATGGAAAAAAGGTGAAATTCTGGGAGGATGCTTGGTTAAAAGGAAACCCTTTGATAGAAGAATTTCAAGATAAAGAAGTAATTGACTGATGTAAGCAAAGATATGGAATTATGGTTAACCAATACTGGTAGAACAATTCCTAGGTGAACCTTAATGATCTTGATCAAGATTTCAATAACATACAATTATCCCTCAATGCTATCTCTCTCTATCCTAATATTGAAGATAAGATTGTTTGGCATGATGAGCCTAGCGGTCAATTTAAAGTTTCTACCATTTTTACTTCAAAGGGAAATGGTAACCATCCTTGGTGGATGCATGCCTGGATCAAGGGGCTCATCCCTAAAATCAAAATTTTCTACTGGACCCTTCTCCAAAACAAAATCTTGACTCTTGACAATTTATAGAAAAGAGGAATATATGTAGTGAACAGGTGTATTCTTTGTAAAAAGGGTTTTGAAGATAGAGATCACTTGTTTGTGAACTGTTCCTTTACACAACAAGTTTGGAAAGAAATCCTCAATCTTTGGGGTATTGCATGGATTCACCACAAAAGTGTGGAGCTATCTTTTAAAACTTGGTATTGTCCCTCTAAGAATCCTGATGTTATTTTTTTCTGGAAACTAACTCTTCCCCATATTTGGTGGGGAATATGGAAAGAAAGAAATAACTATATTTTTTGAAGTAAATAACTTCCAAGATGGGTGGTGGGGCAAAACATTATTAGAGCTATTAAGGATAATTTCTCATCACAAAGGGATCCCAATCCAACCTTTCAAATTGATAATCCCTTAAGATCAGAAAAGTTTAATGTAAAAACTGAAAATCCTAGACTAGGTGTTACTTGGAATGACCCCCCTCATGGGTGGATCAAAGGAAACTTTGATGGAGCTACTAAAGGGAACCTGAGGAATGCAGGATGTGGAGGAGTCTTGAGAAATCATGTGGGAAATGTAATCGATGCTATTTTCATCCCCATTGGTAAGTTGAATTGTCATATTGCTGAAGCTTCGGCTGCCCTTCAAACTATCAAACTAGCTGTTGAATCAGGATATCCTAAATTATGGCTGGAAGGGGACTCCTTGAATATCATAAATATTTTAAATAATAAAAATTCTATTTCATGGTCTATAGAGGCTATGGTGATGGAAATGAAAACCTTAATCAAAAAATTTGAGAAAGTTAATATTACCCATACTTACCATGAAGCTAACGGAGTTGCTGATTAGATTGCAAATCACGTAGTTTGAACAGGACACAAGGTGAGGTGGCAGGATACATTAATCAAGAATGTGGATTTTAGAGCGCTCATTCATCATGACGTAATTCATGCAAAGGAGGGAAAGATCAGCTTGGAATAGAAAACCAATGATTTGGTGGAGTGGCTTCATGGAGAAAGGTTTACACTCATTAAATAGAAATGTTTTAGAGTACGTGAAGTGGATTCTGTATGTGCCTAAAAAAAGGTGAGTTTTGTTCCAAATTGGTAATAGTTGGGTTCATTGTTTAGCTTACAGTGTTTGGGCATTAAAGGATAGTTGTATGGCTCACACAAGGAAAGGAGAACCAAGGAAGCAAGAACCCAAAAACTGTGAAGAGTGGAAAGCAAAACAAGATGTCTGGAAGATCCTTCAGAGAGGGAAGGTTGTGAGCTATATGGAAAGGCTTCATGGCTCAAAACCCCATATTACAATGGCTTTTTTAAAAAATTGGATTGATGATAGCGTCACCCTGCATGGCATCATGGTGAATCTTACTGAGGAATTCATAGTGGAGGTCACGGGGCTTCCAATGGAGGAAATAAAATTCTCTAATCAGACCAGCATTTCAAATGAGGCTTTTTGCAAATTCCCAAAGACGGATGTTGAGGAGCAACAATTGGAAAAAAGTGGGATTTTTTTTGAATTGGAGTAGATCAAGGGTATCTGGAGGGATGTTTTATGCTGTATTCGTGAGTATTTCATACTTGATGGAAGAAGCAAAAGAGTCCACAAGTTTCATTTTGTATTTCTTAGTCACTTCAAACATAATGTAAGAATCTCCTTTCCTTTCTATTTGTGTTTCTCTTTGCTCCAAAGTCTATTCATTCATAGGAAAAAGGAGTCTCATCCTATATTTCATGAGGGATTAATTCTTATAATTGAAGGTCACTGCAAGAATAAGGAAATTGTAATGAATCCTTATTTGGGAAAAAATAAGGACTTATAGAGTAACAAGAATGAATAGAAAAAGGGAAAGAAAAAGCTAAATTTAAATTCCCTAGTTTCAAAAATGAGACAGCTGATGAGGAAACAGAGTGGGAAAGTACTAAAAATTCTATAGAGGAGAGTGTGGAGGAAGAGGGAGGAACAGAAAGTAGGCAATCAAGTTCTAGTGAGGAAGAAGTTCAAGACAAGAGAGAGAAAGAAGGAGTCACTACAGAGGAAAAAGTCAAAAATAGTAACCATGAATCTAAGGAAAACTAGAAAGTGTTGGAGGAAACTGATAAAGAATTAGATGATCCTTTTGAGGACCCTATTTTGATAAATGAGAGGGAAAATCTAGTTCAGGTAGCTAACCCAGTAACAGAAATAGGAGCTCAAGTTAAGGATGTTAGTAACCAAAATGAAAGCCCTGTTGAAACTAAGGAACATAAACGAAAGGAAAGGGAGGATCACATAGAAGAAGCTGGAAATAGTCCAAAAAAGAACACAAAAGATTGGAGAGATAAAAGGCAGAATGATGAAAGGCACCCTCCTATGAGATTGGCCAATTGTAAAGTAGATGCTATCCTTCAATTCGATTTATGGATGTATAAGGAGATAATGGAACACAATAGGAAAATGGAAATAATGGAAGGTAACTAGGAGGCAGTTCGGAACAAAATCAGTATCATGGAAAAGTAGATGAGGGATATTCCCATCAAACTCAAAGACTATGAGAATAACCTAAGGGAACTCATTAAGGAAAGCAGAATGAAGATGGAGGAGGTTACATCTAGCATATGTGCTACTGCAGTAAATATTGGAAAAAGAGAAAATAAGGAAATCAAATACTTGAAGGGGCCTAGCAAGAGAACTAGACAGAGCTCAAGAAGGAAAGCAATGCAAGAGGGAGCCATGTCAGTGGCTATTGCCATTCAGGACACTACTATGAAAGGTAAGGAAGCAGTTAAGATGATCTTGGAACTAGAAGAATAGATCCTAGTTCTTTTAGTTGGTTGAGATAACTGGTTTCGTTCCTGGTTTTATGTATTCTCGTTACTTTGGAGTTTCTAGGTCTCCATAAAACTTGGGTTCTATCTTTTGTTTTTCTATTCTAATGGTTTCAGGTCCATGTAAAACCTAATTTTGATACTTCTTTGAAGTAGGTTTTTGGCTTTGCCTGTGGACATTACTGTTTTATCTTTCTCTCTTTGTTTCAGGGTTTTGGGGTCCCTTCAAAACCTATTTTTACCTTAATCTAAAACTAATATCATAATATGTTTTATATAACAATATTTTGACTAACAAATTACTAATTAACTAACCTATTACTATTTATCTCTTGATAAATACTCAAGCTCACACTAATGTAAAAGATAAATTCCTAACAATATTCAGTTGAATATTTAATTCTAGAGAAAGAAATAACCATTTAACTCTTTTTCAACTATGTAGTCTTCAAATTAGTCATCTACAACTAAGAAATAATGATGAAATAATAATGACTCAAACTTTCCCATACATGATGTGAATCTAAGTAAAATACATCCCATTGCACTTATTATTGTTTCTAATTTGTCTCTGTTCCTTCTCCTATATTATTTAATTTTAAATAAACTCTATAGGTTAATATTTATACACAAGAATACCTCTTTGATTCATTCAGTACATCTAAGAGTTAGAAATTGAATTAATACACCTCATGTCCTTTCATGTTCATGTGCCTCTATCTCTTATAATCTATCTTATAAGACCTATATTTAAGCTCATTTATGCTTCAAATACAACTAGCACCTAAAATGAACCACTAAGAAGCTAAAATGTCAACTAACGCTTCAAATTATTGTGGTCTAGACTAGATTAAGAGACCAAAAATCCTAGTTGTAGAGTTGAATAGTTGGTTCCTAAGATATCCCAAAGCTTAGAGTATGCCAACTTTAAATGTTCATAATTTTAACATACGACTTCCAAATGATATGCCATTTTTTTGAACTTGTATATTTTTTCAATAAAATTAAATATATAATTAAAAATTACTTTTGAAACAAAACATATTACATTTTAGCATGTATAATAGAAACTATCAATTTTTAGGTCTCAACATTTCATATATTATGCACATTTGATAAATAGTTGTTCTACCAATTGAGTTAGATGATAAACATGATAATTTTTTTAATTTTTGACCTTTAAAAAATATTTGTGTCCAAATTTTTTGAGATTCAAGATCTTGATAGATGGCACTACCAAGTTACTTAAAACTAATCATATTTTAACAAAACTTTTGTACTTTATCAACAACCAAGTCAGCACAATACATCCACATGGTAAAACCATGTTTAACTAGAACAAATTTAAATTAAAAAAAATGAGTTTTCAAAGTTTATGAGTCCCGATAAC
This sequence comes from Torreya grandis, assembly GCA_037957365.1. Taxonomy (NCBI): domain Eukaryota; kingdom Viridiplantae; phylum Streptophyta; class Pinopsida; order Cupressales; family Taxaceae; genus Torreya; species Torreya grandis. Next base: position 273,739 of record JARHVA010004890.1, read on the forward strand.
ATGAAAAATGACATAATTGTGTTAACCTAGAACCATAGAAGATTAAAGAAAACTTAATCATTTAACAGTCCTAAGGTTTCATAATTCTAAGAGCTCGACAAGTGGTATAATTTTGTTAATGTAGAACTTGGAAGGATTGAAAAAATTATAATAGACATGAGGATATACAATATAATGGACTCAAGGTTTCAAGCTCTAATATTTTGACAGTTGGCACCATTTTTTGTATCCCAAAACAAAGGAAGTTTAAAATAAAGTTAATATATTAATGGTTATGTGGCTCTAAGGCCCTGAGTCTATGCAGTTTTGAGATATCACCACTTACAAAGATTACATTATCTAGAGCCTCCATAGGAATGTACATAGTTAAAAATTTAAAACATCCAAGGTCTTGAGCCTCTGAATTCCTGTAGTCCCAAGACAACTCCATGTGTCTCAATTTTGTTAACTCATATCCATGGGGTATATAAATTAAGATCATATGTATAAATACCTGGGTAAGAGAGAAAAAGAAAAGTGTAATGATCTAGAATACACATGGCCAAAGTATGAATAAATGATTTTAACAATAAATCAATAACTAATAAGTGATAAATCAACACCTATGTTAAAGAAGTGATTGGACATACAAAGTTAACAAAATATTTTTATATGGTGACCATAAGCCTACCAAAGATGATTCACATATTTAAATTTAAAATGGGAAAAAAACTAAAATCCAATTATTTTCATTTAATTCATATGAATTATGCATTTAAGGAACAAAATATGGACAAGATATGTAAAATCTAAGCCAAGGAAGGTCACTTTGCCATTAATCTATGAGTGAACATTACAATTTCAAGATCTCCAATGACCAAAAACCTTAATTTTCTCAACAAATTTACAAAAAGAGTTTAGATAGTTTTATAAAATAATTATAGATTCTAGATAATTGAAATGGATTATCTAAAATTACCACACATCTAGGTTAATTATGTATACTCTATTACTATAAACACTAGGTATACTAACACATTATTCCATAAAAGTGTTATAGATTTTAAGTTTCCCTAATATTCAGTTGTCTAGAATGAGGTGGAATCTATAACACCATACTCTTAAAAGGATTTAATATCCCAAGATGCTATGTGGTACATTAAAAACCTACTAATAATCAATACCATGGGACTCCATCAAGTAGTAGTGAAACTAGAGGTAATACCTTTTATTGATTTAAACCATGATTTTTTTTTCAATGGTACTTATTGTGGGGGTTGTTTACACCTCAAAAAAGTGAAGAATGTAATTACATATATTTATGGAAGATAATTTAAAAGGTACCTCAATATTCCAACACTTGAATTTCCTATAACCAAGTCTTATAAAATACATGGCTCGAGCAAAACACTATAAAAGGGAAATTGAAATAGTGTTTAGTGAAGGGTCAAAGATTGAACCTGAAGGGTGCCATTTCTTCAAACAATATCATAAAATTTAGGTTTGGAATTAGAATATCCATGGTAATTTTAAATTAATTATTTGGCCTCACTAACATTACTTATATATATTTGGAATGTGTCCCATTACTTGGCATTCTCTAGACTTAAAATAAAATTATGGTTCTGAAAGAGATAATTAGTGTCAGAATTAAAGGCCCAAATGTACAAACATTAAAAAAAGACATAGATGAAATTTTTTATATGATGTCATAATTATTAGATGTAGTCTTTAAGATGGTCCATAAGGCCCATGGTGAATTATGGTAGATATATATAGAATATATAGATAGCATAATCTATGAGGATTACTCTTTCATGTTTATCTATAGATACAAGAATGAAATCATAATGATTTATGAGGAAGTATATCCTCAGGTTTATCAATTCATCCATGGCACTTAGATACATATATTATCTAAGAATCTAAGAATAAACATAGGTAGAATGGGAGATTAATGGCATTAACTAGATTATACCATAATCTAAATTACAGGAACAAGGGCACCTTCTCTATTTTTTACACACCACATTCTAAACAAGATTAAATATAAATAGGTGGCCCACCAACTATATAAAAATATATATGAATCACGTGGCTTAAAATATTAGGCCTATTACAATAATACCCCTCTTAACATTAAACATACTCAATTTTTAATGATGGCACACTTCAACCAAGCAAGGAAAATCAAGTCCCATTATAATTTAATGGTGGCCCGATTTATGTAGTGAGACCCTAAAGTAAAGTTTAAGAATCATATTCAATCCGTTGAGGAGGAAAAGGAGGTAACCATTACATATGGTCACTAAGAGTATTAACATGATGCTAGCTTTAGGAATATATCATATGATTCAGAAGTGTGGACATATATCAACAAAATTCAAATGTCCATGATAGTTACTCAAGCCATTCATTATGATCTAAATATTACCAATGAATAATCAAATAAAATGTTAATGAAGGAAGAACAAGATTAGAGCCATCAATGGCCTCCAATATAACCTTAATACTCACTAGGACAAGACTAACCTCCCTCTCATATAAGATAATAAATTAATTTACAATAGGGAGAGTCTATTATTCAAAGGGAGGAGAAACTCCAAATCAAAAAGTACATTCTCAAAGGTCTCCCTAGTCTCCAGCTGACTTCTACACATTTAACTACTACCACTATTTTTAGCACAACCACTAAAGTTGAGAGGACTACATCTCTTCACAATAGGTAAATGAGCATATTATCTATGTCACCTTTCTCTCCACTTATAACATTGACATAGATGATATTCATAGAATTAATTCAAAAATAATTCTCATCTTTCTCATCCACTCCTTCATCCCTTCAATTAGGTCCATATCCATCCATTATTCCTTCCACCACTATTGTTCCTCTCTCAATTCCTTCACCACCACCTATAGTAGTAGTCCATAATGATGTGGTTGCATAATATATTTTATCATACCATTCATTTACCATTTACCATATATTCACTTACCAAATAAAGTCTAAATTTCTTTCAACATCCTTAGAAATTCAAAAACTAGAGGAAAGATCATCATTAGATCTTGTTAATCCAGAAGAACCCCTTGATGAGGAGAAATTAGAGAAAGAGGAACATGTACATGTAATATCCTTAGTGGAATTTGTTACATATGAGAAGAAGGGAAATGCCAAAATAATGATGGGACCAAAACTAAGGTCAAATAATGAGGGAATTCTAGAAGAAGTAAATGAATAAGTAGAAATAGAAAGGGCCAAAGTAATGAGTCTAAGAAGTTTTTAGGAAAAATAAACACTAGTTGGATGATTATACCAATATATCCTCATTAAAAAATAAATATAAAACATTAATACGGTTGTTTATTCCCTTGATTATTCTATGACTATTGTAGATACTTTGACTATAGATTTACCTCTGGCTATTCCAAGGCCACCATTTTCTAGTTCATGTGATTATTTTTTTCTTTCAACATCCACACCAATAATGACTCCAAATAATAGAGTCTATTTTGATAATTTATTTTCAATTTTAATTTTTTATCCTAAAGAGACACCAGTCCTTCTAACATCTTCAACTCAATTAGAGCTACCTTCAACACAATCTACACTAGTAGATTCATCAACAATGATATTTGTAAAAATACCAAGCTTGACTAAATATGTGGTTGAAGTCACCCCATAGAGAAAATCCTCACCATGGTAAATAATTATTTGTGCACCCCTCCAATTCTCAATTCAAATAAGTGATTCATCAACACCTAAAATAAGAAATCCTCCTTAAATGAACACTCAACCTTGTACCTCTAAAGACCTAATTCCACCAAAATAATATGGGGAACTTATTATTACCCAATGGATTAAATAGATGTAAGGCTAAAGGCATGAGAGATTTTTTTTAAAATTATATAATTATCTAAATTCTCCACATAGTTTAATAAATAGAGTGCCACCATTTAGAGGGTGAAGAAGAAGAAGGCGATGAGTATAAATACAAGGAATAGAATAGAGTTTGAAAAAAGAAAATGTTTATTTCCCTTAGCCAAAAATGCCAAAAAGAATTAACTAACCTAGTAGAGTATACAAATTATTTCTATTATTTTATAGATTTATCTAGATAAGCAATGAAATAAATGTACAAAAGCAAGGAGGAGGCATAACATAAATTACTATAGAGATAAATTATTCATGCCTCTTGATAAATTTTAAATAATGTACATATTATAGAAAAAAGGATGTATAATATTTTGAATAATATTTAAATATCTAAAGGAGAAAGTCAATATGATATGAAAAAGGTCCTTAAACTTTGGCACTAGCTAAAATAATATGAGAAAAGTCTTACATTTTTAGTTCAATGTTTAAGAAGTGCATTAAATTATTTGAACATGATGTCAAGCCAAGATGTTATATGGGCTCTAAGTTATGTAATTAAAAAAATTAATGGTGCCCTTAAATAGTATACACAGATGAAGGATTTGATGGGATATTTTTAAACCATGATAGTGAATTTTTTAAAAAATTGAAAGACATGAGGGTCACTGATGTGATTACCTCTACTAGAGAATTAGTTAATAGACCCAATTTTGAGATATTATTTAAAACAACTACAAATATATTTAAAGATAAAGTTTATGGAATTATATATAAAATTAATTATGAGATCTTATAGTTAATCAATTTTTTTAAAGATAGAGTGACAAAAGTTGAAGCCCTTAAAGTTAAATTGAAGATCTCAGAGGTTGATGGTTAAATCCATCAAAATATTCAAGCCTGTATTACTTATTTTTGATATTATTAATATGGTGTATGAGATAACACATGTATTATTTAAAAAATAAAGGCCATGGAGGGAGTCTTAGGGTTAACACGAAGCATGTATTCAACTAAAAATGTTTCCACATTGATATAGGGTCTCCAAATTTTTTAATATGTAGTCATGCATACTCTAATGGGGCCAATTTTGATTCCCCAAGGGCATACAACATATATTTATGTTTTTATATCTATCACTCAAACATTTTCCTCTTGTAGTGACACATTAGAATCACTCTAAATATGAATATGTATTTGAATGTTCTAGTTAAGTTATAAATGATGGTTCCTAATATTTTTTGGTATATATATGTTATGTTTTAGATGAGGAATTTTATTTTGGGTAAACACTTTTATACATGCATGCTCTAAATTATTTTGACACATAATTCTTTTTTAGAGATGTAAATTTAGACATTGAATTAAGGATGAAGAAACCCCTCCCCAAGCCTATATATAATTTTATCCTCCCTGTCCAAAAGGGAGGAGAATTTTGGTGATTAAGATTAATAATATATTCTATAGATTATTCTAAAATTAGTCTTGATGTGCAAATCTGATTCTTCTTCAAACATGTGAATCTTATGAGAATTTTTGTCATTATGATATGTTAGTATCTTAGTTTTACATGATTTTTATTTTAAATATAGTTATTTATATTATTCTATTACTAATTTCAATGTCTTTTGTGTAATAATCATAACCTCCCTTTGTAAATGTGAAATTACAATCTCACATCAATGGTAACCTTTGATTACATATACTAAAGTTTATTGTATTATTGTCTCTAAAATATTAACTATGTTTTGTTATTAGTATGATTATAGTATCTTACATGAGACATTGGTTCATGATTTTTTGTCCAACCTCTAGTTCAAGATCCATCTTAGAAAGGTTTCATCTTGTTTGGTCCACATGCCTTCTTTTATTCCCTATATTTCCCTCTTTTTTGAATTTGTTTTGTTTAGACCCACATTAGGTTAGATCCATCATCTATCCAACCATCTCAATTAGATATATATTCACATATATATCTAAACCATCTATGGTAAACAACTATTCTACTCACCATTATTATACCAACATGTTTATGAAAATTAATACCCCACGACTCATGCCTTCCAGTGAATTTTTTTATTGATCCTAAAACGTCATAAGCTACCTCATAAAGTTCCGTGGTATGCATAAAATACACATCAAAAATACCTTTACTAATGCAAGAATGGAAATATTGGCATGTGTATTTTTTAGTTGATTAAAAATTTCATACTGTTTGATTTGAATGGACATCCTCATGGGAGGTGAAGAGGGATGAAAAGGAACATTTTGACTACCTCTATTGTTATCTCTCATAATAGTGATAATATGGACAACCAAATCATATATATATATATATATATATATATATATATATATATATATATATATATATATAGTGGGATAATAATGAGGGTAGGATGGTAGCTAGTACAACTTTGTGGTCTAGGGGTGGAGGAACCAAAGGATTCATGTATTCCCTTTGATTCTTAGTAGTGATAGGAACTAATTAAAATTAGATATTATAAAAAAATTAGTAAAGGAAGGATAAATATTATTATTTATTATTTTTAGACATGTTAGCATAAAACTATTTGATCCATTTGATTACATAATTATAAATTTTTCATAGTAAATGAAAACATGTAATGATTATAGCCATAGCTTAAGTAAAAAATTATAAAATATGTCCCTCCATTTTATACATGTGTAAATCATAATATTAAAAAAAGTAAAAAATAATGTCTAAAAATGAAACCCTAAGGTAGATATATAAATAATAATAAAACCTTTAAGGAAACCTAGGTTTTTGTAATGTTCATGAATTTTACGGGTTAACCAATATGTTTCAATTTTTTTTATTAATGTTAACTATAAATAAGATATAAATTATTTCAATAACTAAAATTATAATGTATAAAAATCAGTTAAAAATATAAATTTATAATATTTAAATTGATTTGGCACTCTAACTTGATAAACATGAAAATTCTAAAAAATGGATACATTTTTTAGTGATTAACTACTCTATAGAGTATTAAGACTATAGGCCATTCATATTATGATATGGAGTTTTAGGTTCACTAGGATGGTACTATCATGTTCAAGTCACTACCATTAGTCTCTATATTTTAAGTCTAATGGTTTTGTCTATGTGAATATCAAACTTTCGTTTAGGTACAATATAATGTGACTACTTTTTTATGACTATGTATGATCCCAAAGTATTCTAACCATACATATAATACTAAAAAATATGTCTCCTTCACTTAAAACCTTAATCCAAAACCCTAATCCTACTTAAAATGATAAAACTAGGCCTAAAAAAAGAAGAAATAGGTGGGTTGAACTAACCCCAACCAATCGTTTTAGAATGACTAAGTGTTGCTTACATATACAATACTCTGAAGATGGAATTCCAATTGAATGTAGTTCTCCCTGTTATGTATATGTGTGAAATTAATGATCCTTAAATGTATGAAACTTATGATCTAATTTTGATACCTAAAAAATTAAAAAATGGATTAACTTTAAAGTGATTCAAACTTGGTTAAGACCTAATCCTTGTGACAAAAAATTAAAATTGGGAAGGTTGGGATAGGTCCTTTGAATGTGTATGTGTTTGAGTATGCATGATAGATTATTTTTATATTTATACTAAATGGTTAATAATCATAGAATTATTTTATATTTATGTGATACTTTTTATTAAATTATCATGTCACTGACATCCTAGGTGGATTGGCTAACCCATAGTAGTGATTTTATTTTTAAATATGACCATTATTGGGTGAAGGATATTATTTTTATATTTGGATGGTGCTATGTAATTCTGATGTTTTGTCTTGGACACATGAATACCAATTTGATGATTTGGATATGTTTGAGTATGATAGTTCACTACTTTATCACATGCTGAGGGAATTCCTTTAGGTTACTAAAATAAATTAGATTTATTTGACTCATATATAACATGTAGATGTGAGAAAATGGTAATTTATCATCATATATGTACACACAAGTTATTTAGGGTGAAGGTAGGTCAAAATTAACATTGAAAAGTTTTTGATACCATATTTTAGTATTTATAAATGTTGATTATACCATTTCAACATATTTCATAAAAATATTTTGGCTATAATATTTGTAGTTACATAAGTGTTGGTTTTAATCCATTCCTTATAGTTATTTTCAAAGGATTTAAGATGAAAAGCAAGTTTTCTAATCCCATCATATGTGATGATTAAATAAAAATTTACAATATCCATATACAAAATGAAGGGATCTAGAGGTTTATTTTGAAGATGTTTTAGTATCTTATTTTGAATTGGAGGTTGAGGAATAATATTTAAATTCACATATTTAAGAAGATGAGGGATGTAATTATTAATTATTTAATTCAAAATAACTTGAAGATATTGATAAACCATTTTCAAGTTGAAATTTTTCATTTAGATAATTTGACTATTATTATAAGCTTTCATAAGGACCATTTATTTAACCACTTATTCAAATACAAATAAAATATCAATAGGAGGATTTTGATTGGAGTTGTTAGAATTATTAAGAAGAACACTGGGGTGGTGACTTCTAACATTTGTGTTAAGAGAAAGACCATTATTGGTTTCTATAGACACCAGAGTGGATGGATTAATAGGATTGGGACTCCAATTTTTATTTTGGGTATATATTGTATTACTGTCAAGATTATTTCTATGTTGATTAGGAAATCCTAGGTATAAAACTTGATTTATTTTAATCACGTGAGATTTGTTAGACCTAGGTTAAGATTGAGGGAAAATACATCATGAGGATTTTACATAAATGATGGGAAAATAAGGAATGAAAGAGAAACCCATGTAAAATTTTAATGGATTGATACTTTCCTAAAAAATATTAAGAAGAGACATCATGATGAACATGTGAAAAATAATAAAATAGTAATAACATTATGAAATTGTATTGGCTTATTTGGTGTAGCTGAAGATGTAAAAATGGTTCAAATAGACTATATTGGGATGGTTGATATAGTAAAAACAAAATATTAGAAGAAAATATTGTATCAATTTAGTCAATATATCTAGATTATAAATAAAACTATATCAAGCTAATTTATACAAATAATTATATTACATTAGTTAATATAGTAGTGGACACCAAAAATTTGTAATAGGTTGGTTGATATAATTGTAAAAAAAAAACTTCACCAAAATGTATGATGATTATGAATCAAAATATAAGAATCAAATAGGAAAAACATGAAAATTATCTAACCAAAGGTGGGATAAGATTTCATGTTGGGTTCATAATATTATATGTGTAGGATAGGATTACCAATAATAATCCTCTTTCTATATATAAAATAAGATACAAACAAGATCATAAAAATAAATCCTGCATATACTTGGATGATATAAAAATGGTGCTCATGGTGCATGTAGATCTATCATAGGGAAATCCATAATAAATATAAAATTTATATGGTTCCAAATGATATGCATAAGATACATGGTATTGATCTAATTATATCCCAAGATAAATCAAATGATATAGTGATGATTAAAAGAGGTGTATCAAGGATATAATAAAGATAATACATGTAAGGAATTAACAAAGAAGGATAACCTAAATCCATGATAGTTGTAATATTTTAAACTAGTAATAAATTAATTGGTGAAAACATATTTATGTTTTTGTTATTATCCAAAGAGGAAAAAAATAGTTATCTTAAATATGAAGACAACTTGATTATAATTGTAAAGTGTTTTAGCACATAATATAATGATGATTAATATGAATGATATTAAATTAATTTGGAAAATATAGTAGATAGATAAAAGTAAATTGAAAAGTGTGTACAAGATTTAAATGTGTAACATAAGTCCAAGTATTTCAAGATATGTAAAAATTGATGTTCCATGTGTCTAATATTAATGGTATTAAATTTATGATTCAAAGATATCTAATTACCATTAATAATATTGGATATTTACTTAGTGTGGACTACACCTTGTAGGTAAACTATAGTTCCAATTGGTTTTAATTCCTAAAATAGTGCTATTGTACCTTAAACTAAAGTATATGGAAGGAAACTTTTGAGGGGGAATGAGTTAGAAGGATGCTTAAAAACAAAAGTGGTGATGCACTAAAAGTAAGTGCAAGGATCTCCTCCCCATATGAAAATAACTTTATCTTGTATGAAATAATGGAAATAAATACAATGGATAAATTAAACTATAAAGGTTAAGCAAAAATCAGATATGGAGTTGTAGAAGTAATACCAAAACTAATGGGAAGACAAATACAATTAAAATTTAACTATTCCTCTTGTAGAAAGTATGCACAATCACATTTTATTACAATGAGGGATTGATACATCCATATATATAAAAAAAATTGGGGCTTAGACATGATGTAGAATTTAGTAGACTTAAAAAGCTCAAGAGATAAATTTACTCAAATGATCTCATTACACATAGAGAAGAATATAGAAGATAAAATAAAGGGAATGACCATTAATTTTCCACTATCTACAACCATAAGTAGAGGAAAAATATTTTAAAAAACGTTTTTTCCCCATACTTTATGTGTTGGAGATTTTGTTAATTTATGGAAATTTGGTAGCTCAAAAAATCCCTTCAAACACACATGCCATTATTTACATACATACTTAGCTTGATCGATTTAGTCTTTAGATAATTTTATATGTTCATAAATATAATTATTATTTTTAATATTCAAATTTTGGTGGGCTTATTTTCCATTTCTCAAAGATTCTTCATTTGGATTCATAAAAATTATATTTAAATAATGGGGCAAGCCCACTATTTAAATATAGATTTTAGATTTGAAATATATTATAGTTTATTAAATAATGTTATGAAATCACTATTAAATATAGTTTGAGAGTTTCCTTTTTATAATTAAGTTATTCTACATTAGATAAAAATTTGAAGCTTGAGTAAAATCATTTTTCACATGAAAAAATAGACTGGTCAAAATTTGACCTAATACGAGAACTTATTAATACTATTAATGGCTACCATTTATCCCTTATTATTTTAAAAGTATTATATTAATTAAGGAGGTTCATTATATCATAATCCCAAGAGTTAGAGTGCATCCTCCTAAGGAATATTGTACAAATATTGAATCAAAACTACCTAAAATTTATGATGCAAAAGATAAATTTGACCAACTTGTGAAAATTAGCATATCTAAATCTACCATTTTGATCAAGAGATTACTATTTTGAATTTAATAGAGGCATTATAAAAATAAATCCAATCTCTAACTATAAGAGTTCCATCAATTCAAAATAAGCTTAAACATGAAAAAACTACTGAATATGTTAATGTAAATTATGTATCTAACTCTTCATTCAAAACCCAAGTGCCTCAAAAGATCCCATATTAAGTATGGGCTAAGAAGATACAATAATTTATACCTAGTGAATCAATAATTGTTCATAAATTTACTAATAGCTAAATTATAAGGCACATGCTTCAAAACAAGTTGATCAATTTACCTCTTATGAATCTTGTAAAATTATCCAAATTCTATGATGCCTATTTGTAGGTACCAAAATATGACTTGTAAATTACCTTAGTATTATAAACTTATAAAATACCTATCATGGATGTAGCTTTGATTTATATACCTATCTACTATCTAAAAGCTCACATTCACTATCTCTTTGTGCCTAATTGTTAATCTCATAATCTAACCATTATTATTCTAATGACCAGGCCTTTTGTACTGTATAAAAATAACTAAACATGATTATTATCATTCAATACAAATTTTGTACATGTACCAATTTTATAAATTCCTATATACTTTCATCTTAGATAGACACATTCATTGATGCAAGTGTTCACTTTTCTTACAAAGTGTCTAATGCCCAAAATTCCTCCAATTTCAAAAAGATATATATCCTAAAAGTCAACCTAAGTGATTTATCACAAGATATTTATAAAAGGTATTGGTATATATATAATATCAACCCTCATTCATTAAAAAAACTATGAATCACATCAAAGTCACATATAACTCATAAGGCCATATACCAAGAATTACTCAATCAAACATTCAAGTGAGCAAACTTGCCCTATTTGTCTCTAATTATATATCAACCATAAGAGAAATATTTTCACATGTTTGAATCATTATATATAAACTATTTACAAATTATAAAACAATTCAATCTTTTACATTTGGAAAATACAGACCTTGGTTGTTCCTCTTAGTTTTATACATTTCCCGCTATCGAAAAGCTCATGTCTACTATCTCTAAGTACTCATTGATTATCTCTTACTTTGATTGGTGTTATTATGATGACCCAAACTTTCTACCATGATTATAACAATATAAAATTCCTTATCATTTTTATCTATATGTTGAAGACATGAACTAACTTGATAGATTCCTAGACATTTACATCCTAATTAGACGCCTAAGTCAATGCAAGTGACATTTCTGAACACAAGTGTCTAATATCCCTAAAGTCATCAAATTTTTAAATTTTAAAATGTACCTATAGTCAATATAAATTATTTAATGTGGGTTATTTCCATAAATTATTGGTATATACGCATTATCAATACTCATTTATTATTCACCTAACAACTTCATACCTCTCATAAGGAAATGTACCAAAAACATTCAATCAAGCATTTAATTGAGTAAATATTAACTATTTACTTATCAATCATAGAGAGATAATATATATAGGTATAAAATACTTAAGGATCATTCCATTAGTCATATTTTAAAATTTATAAGTTAGATAACTATTATACTTTCTTTCCATATATTAAACCCTCATGCACATACAAGGAAACACAATAGGGGATAACTACATCAATCTAAGGCCTTATTTAGAGTATTGGATATGTAGGAAGTACCTAATAAAATAGGGTTATTTAGGTTTATCTTCATGCTATGATCCCGCTAACCCATTTTATACAAGGTCACTATGAAGATGAAGATATAGGGTTTTGATGATTCAACAAGAGTGACAATCCATGAGCTAGATATAAATTCACCAGAGCAAAGTTGACATAAGACCTAAAAAATTTTATGATGTTGGATCCAAAAATGTTAGGTATTATGTAGTGGACACTTATGTCTAAGTTAGATAGAAGCATCAACATAACTATCCTAGATTCATGCAAGTGTATGAGGTCACAGAGGTCAAATTTATAAAATATGATGATAGATCTAGAATTTAGATCTGGTCTATTTCCAACATGTTCCACATTAGATCCACATGCACACTATAATCTATATAAGTACCATTAATTTCAATTTATTATAATATCAATAAATTTAGAAATTTTTTTATCTAAATTTATAATTAATTGACTTGCTATAGATCTATTTATTTCCCTTTTGATTATTTATTTCTATATTCTTAGCCCTAACCACACTATTAAATTTAGGGTTAAGAATTTGGTGAAATTAATATTTGAGCATCATTTTTGAATAAGAATTATGTATTAGATATTTTTTGCCTACTTTGCCTAATTATTGTATTATTTGTCTCTCTCATCATGGATGAAATTGATTGCTTTGATGACTATGAATATGAAACTCTCCAAATTTATATCAAGGAAAGGGTAGACATTGATTACTCTTGTATTCTTCCAAGTGATAAATACTATAATCTCAAATATTTGAACGGTGTTAGCTACCATCCCTATAACTAGTTCCATGCTATCACTCCTTCAAGGGGTAAGGTAAATGGTGTATGCATGTAAATTTAATACAAATCACCTAGGGTTTGTGATTATGATGTCTTAAAATATTAAATCACCAGTATGAGAAAATTAATAAAAGAGTTACAAAATTAGATTACATATCTATATACTTCAAAATATTCTAATATTAACCATGTGTTTACATATTCTAATAGAAATGCTATACCAAATATGGTTTCATATCCAAATACAAAGATAAAAAATAATACATCTAAAATAAGTGATTCAAGTATTATAACAAAGGTTACTAAGAAGATAAGATAAATCCTAAGAGAAATGATTCAAGAAATGATTCAAAAAAAAGTGATCAAATTACCTAATCCACATTTTATATGGTGATCCAAATACTACTATAGATATCATATAATACATGGGCATCATAAAAATTATTGTTTTTCATTAAAAAATAAAACATAAAGTCACAAAGATAGTGGTGGTACTATAATTGATACATCACTCAAGAAAACCACTCACCTTATGAGTACTCCTAAAACACAAGTGCCAAAGAATCAAATGTGGTTACCAAAAAACAACTCAAAACAAGAAAATGGTCAAAATAACAAATAATTAGAGAAAATAACATTACCAAAGGCTCCAAAACTTCTAAACATTACATAATTACCCAATGAACAAAGTTTTTAGAGGTGTTTTGACATGACCTACAATAAGTAAGGGTTTTTAAAACCTATCTCTCCTGAAAAGAGACTTGTGTGAACAAATATCCATAAGATCTTGGTTATTAGGTCTTGGTACATAGGGTAACCTTTTTGGCTCTTTGTGACCATTACATATAAGGGGCATGTGTGATTATTTCAAACAAATAAATTTGAATTTAAATTATGAGATAATGCCTAGGGAATCAGAAAATAAAGATTCAACCATGAATAAAAAATTGATTCAAACAAACATATATATTACATGGATTCAAAAGTGCATAAAAAATAATAGATAGAGTGAGAAATCAAGATAAAATATTAATATTATATTGTATATAAGTCTAAGATACAAAATAGATTAAACAAATAGAAAAGAGAGAAGGGTAGAGAGAAAGAGAAGAAAGATTCTAGTTTCTTATGGAGGCATTTAGTGCTTCTTAAGTATATGAATCCTCAAATAAACTAGTAATTATATAATATATACCTAGTAAAATTACAATTAAAGGATGGTTCAATAGTCTGAAGGAGTTAAAAATAATGTAAAAAAGGAAAATAGGACCATGGTATTTCATGTATAGGCCTAGTCTATTAATTAGAAATGATTTTATATAAATATGTTGAATTCAATGAAAAAATATAGATTCATCCAATACTTAGTCATATTACATAAATGTATTCCAAACAACCTTGAATCAAAAACCTATTATAGAAAAGAGGAAATTACATGAAAGAAAATGACTAGTCTACCTAACTATGGAGAACTAGATAGTCTATTCCACTACTAATACTAAAACTAGAAGGAGATAGATAGAAATAGCCTTATCTAATCCTAAAAGGAACCATACATTTTTACAATGTAGGATATGACCTTATGTAGACAATACAATACATGGAATTCCAAATTCATCCCACTACTGGGTTGGTTAGAAGCAATCATCAATGTTATTAGAGGGTGTAGTTGAGGCTCTAACAGATGTGATACATCAACCATTCCATGATAGAATATGAAGGTTTTCCCATGATATTTTAGTTAGAGTCTATACCCTTATATTTTTATTGTCAACTAATTTATTTAGGATCCACCATCCCATCCAACATTGGCCATAGCTCACTTTATCATTGTTTTTGACTTGTCTCATGTATTTTTTTATTATTGCATATAGACCTTGATTCTCCCCCTTTTTATTTTTTCTTCATTATTAACAAGTGGACCTTCATGTTTCACCAATTTAGGCTTGTATTTTATGTGTTATGCTTTTTATGAGGGTTCAAACTCCCTAATGAGGACACATATCCAAATCACTAACTTAAATTGAAACATAAACCCTACAAGATCAAACAAAATGGTAAATCATAAATCCTTTGAATAAAATTCAAGGAAAAAATATTAAAATGATTTTATTTAAAATAAATAATCCATAACCAATTTTTATCCACTATGAGAAACAAATGAAGGATTTTACTATTAGGATATAAACATTCACATTAATTATATTTTGATTCAAAAATAATCCCTTTCCATACATATAAAACACACACTAATTTATCATTAATTTAATAAAATCATTATAAAATGAGATAATTTCCTTATGAAGTCCACTCAGCTAATGAAAATTAAATATCTAATCGACCAACATCCTCCTTAGACATTTAATATTTTTGACATTTTGGATGGCCATGAATTATAAGAACACTAAGTGCCATGTGGCATGTTCTTATTGGCCCAAAGGTTTAAATTTTATAGTTTAGGGATGGGAATATGCCTATCAAACTTAATCTCAAGGTAATTTTGACATCATTAATGTGTCATGCAATAATACCTCATCAAGTTGGGTTTATGGCCAAGGAACATAAAATGTTTCCATGTGGCATCATCATAATGAGTAAGGATTTTGATCTAACTATTGTAATAGTTTTTGCCTCTATGGTCCTAAAATCTTAGTAATTCACCATGTTGTCACCTCTTTGTCCCTTAGGATCATGAGACTATTGGACTATATAGTATCTCCCATTAACTTGAGCTCTGGGGCTCCTAGGAAATCACCATGTGGTGACCCTTTAGGCCTTCAAGGGCTCAAAAATATTAAACCTTAGCTAGTATATGTGGTTTCTAGGGACTCAAATTGGCTAACTTGGACTTATCATGTTTTAAGCTTGCTTAGCTCAATTTAGTATATTGGGAGTTTGAGAGGGCCCAACATGGGTGACTTAGGCTTGAGAGACTCAAGATGGATAGATAAAGGCTATGATTAAAATATGAACAATGAAAAACTCAAGTATTAAGCACCTAATAAGACCAAAATAGATAATTAAAACTAGCCCACTCAAATTAAAAAGAGGGTCCCCATTTTTTGGACTAAAAATGGGGCATGTTGGTGAAGGAAGCGAAAAATGGAGAGTCCTACTGATATATATTCTTGAGTATCTAAATAATTCATAATCTTTGGTTCTTACATCCAAATAATAAGTATTAGCTGAAAATTATTACTTGAGATAAAATTTAAAGAATAGAATCACTAAATTCTACCTCATTAAATGACATACTTTGTTTTAATCCTACCAAATTCCATCACTGTGTGTGATCAAGTGATTAATTAATTTTTTTTACATGTACACACATAATAATTTAGACTTATATAGATGATTCAACTTTTGAAAAGGAATATTTAGCTATTTAACATGGGGGGAATGGTGTTGGAATTGTTATATTGTTATCTAGGTGTCTATAGCCATGACATAGATACCTTTAGTCCCTTCATAAGACATTGATCCACTACCAACCAGGATGGAAATCTTATGGTGGAGGTTACCAACATCACCCTTTCAAGAAATATTTTTATATTTTGACTTTTATCTCAATTATTTTGAAATGAGAATTTAATTTTTATATCCATGTTAGGTTAAGGACTAATCTATGGGTTCAATGAAAATAAAAAAGTTAATGATCAGTTAAGACAAACCCAAAAATAAAATAATGCATTTTATTTAGATGATTAAATTAAGTTTATAAATTTATCCAAATGATAAAACAAACATTTATAAATTTATGCATTATATTTTTAATCATTGGTTTTTATCAATATGAAATTCACAAGAGAGTCATGACAATTTTATGTAAGTGTTTAAGAAATATTAACTTTTATGCCTTGAGTGTCTTTCATGTTGTTTACTTACTAGTAGGCCTTTCATTTAATTTATTTTAATAATGGGGGAAACTCAAGGTAAAAAGGGGAATAGACAAAGTAAAATAAGAAAAGGGAAACTAAACTAACAACAAGGAATTGGAAAAAAAGCATAAAGTAAACAAGCAATTATTTATAGAGGTTTTCAAGAAAATACATACTTGAAACTAGTTAAATGCCTATGTTATAGGATTTTAAGAAGGGTAAAGGATAATATTAATTTATTATATGCTATATTTTATGATAGAATACATTATAGCATAACGATTTATCAATTTTTAGTTCTTGTAATTTAAGCAAACTAGCGCTATAAAATTATACATCATGTTTGTATCTATATTGTAGAAAAGATGAGGGATAGGGATTAATAAATACCTATACCCAAACATAAAATTATGGTAAGGGAAATGGGTATGCATAAAAACATACCATAATTAATTGATCACCCAACCTAGTATGGGTATCCTCTTTTTCATCTTTTCCATATGAAAGGCATAGGATATGGTCATTTCATGTCAAATACCTATTGGAATTTTCATCAGTGGCTAAAGTATGCATGGAACTAGGTTAAATTAAAAAAATTTAAAACTTGGCTACCATCGTCCTTAATTATTCTTTGGTTAGGCCACTATGTTCATGAATTCCCATTCCTATCCTGACTACCTCTTCTATTGAGAGGAACACTTAAGTTTTATTGAATAGTTTAAAGTTAAGGCTAAACAAAGGAGAGAGATTAATCATTTTTAGTTATTTGATCTCATTCTCTTCAAGTAAAAAATAATCTTCATCTTGGTTTTATTCTTATATTTCATTCCCTTCTAATGATGCAATGAAAGGCACACCACTTCCATAGAGTTGCTCATTATATTAGACTAATTTTTTAAATGTATGAACAAGAGCATATGAGAAGAATGAATCATATGAATAATATGAATATTCCTCCTATTAATACTCCATATCCTTAGATATTTCTTCTAGTTGAGTGTAAGATTCTCTAAGTTAAATTTATTCATTTTGTGTGGGTATCTCTTTAATTTACTTTTTAGTTGCTATTTTATCTTCAACATCTATTACTTCCACATCTTTAGACTCATCATTTCCATTGTTTTATCCTTCAAATAATGGATTAGTATTATTAAATGGGATTTTTTTCAACATGCATGATTAATTCAACATTAATAATATATCTAGATTCATATAATATAAATGGTGCATTAGGGTATATAGATTCATAGCTTAGATTATGCATTACATGTTAATTTTATCCTACAACAAATGATATTTGATTATTAATAACACCCAAATATATTGAATCACTAAAATAATATGAATTATATTTTTGATTATACATAAAAATAACTAAGTTACATACATTAAAATAGTAAGTATTACTCTCATTTGTCACATGCGAATTTGATTAGTTACAAGTTTGGGCCAATACTTCATTGTAAAACATATATTGATCCATGGGATGACTTACAGGAATGAAAATCAAAGTATTTTAGAATAAATTAAATGTCTTTCCAAATAATAGGAAAGATAGGCATAAAATATGAGTCATTAACTATTACTCTATATTAGCAACCTTTTGGTAGACCAATGTTAATGATGTAAGAGCAGATGGGTTCATTATAAAAAACATAGTAGTCAAGGGATAAAAAGTTAGGAGGTAGAAATATATATAAAATAATTTTGATTTAAGTAAATGTTTTTCCAACTTTGTGTATAGTTGATTAAATCAATGTTTGAATACACTAATTGGTTCACTAGGCTTTCTATGGGCTATAGCAAATTGATAGTACAAGATAAAAGGGTCAATGGGCACACAAAAATGATTAAAGAGTAGATTTTAAAATATGGCCTATGTCATAATGTACCATTTTGTTAGGCCAAGGTACTAATAATATTCCATTTGATTAAATTAAAAAGGGTAATAGGTGACAAGACACACCCTCATGATGACTTTATCTTCTGATAAAGGCTTCTTTAAAAGCTTGGACATGTTCTTGAGTAGTCTTGACCCCACCATGGATATAATTTTCATAGAATTTGTGAGGATTATAAATCAAGTCATGGTAGTCTTATATGACATTCATAGGAAACATACATATTCATATCCAATTTAAGTCCATTAGAGGGATTATATAATTATTTTTCCAGACTAACAACCCAAAAAACAATAAGAAAACTCCTTAAAAACGTAATATAATTCTAAAAAACATTAGTTAGGCCCTCCTTCTAGTGCTAAACATGTTGGCAGTTATTTATACATGGCCAATAATAAACATGGGTTGTTAATCCTTGTCTCTCCTAAAAGGAGACTTATGTGAAAAAAATTCTCCAATGTCTTAGTTACTAGGTCTTGGTATGTAGGGTAACCTAGTAGGATCATTATAACCATTCCATATAAGGGACATGTGTGATTATTTTATATATATATATATATATATATATAAATTATGAACTAATGCCTAGGCAATAAACATATAGTGTTTTAACCATGAATAAATAAATAATTCACACAAACATATATATGATATGGATTCAATAGTACATAAACAAAAATAGATAGAGTGATCAATTAAGATAAAATATTAACAACAAATTGCATAAGATACTAAACTAAAAAACCAATAAAACACAAATAAAATAGAGAAGGGAAGATATAAAGAGAAGAAATATCCCACTCTCTAATGGAATTAGACAGATCCTCTTGAGTATAAAAATACTCAAATAAATGAATCCTTAGCTAATCAATATCTATCATAACTCCAAATAAGGAAAAGTGCAAAAGTCTAAGGAAGATAACAATGATTCAAAAGAGGAAAATAAGATAACCATATTTAATGTGTAGGTCAATTCTATTAATTGACAATGTTTATATATAAATATGTTTCATTCAATGAATAAATAGAGATTCATTCAATACTTAGTTAGATTAAAATATTAGCTTCCAAACATCCCTAACTTAGAAAAATATTCTAGAAAATACTAAAATACATGAAATAAAATGATTGGTCTGCCTAACTATGGATAACTAGATAATTTGGTCCACTATTCTTTCATTAAAAATAAAAGGATCCAACCAGGCATAGCCTTCTCTAATCCTAAAAAGGACCAACCATTTTTAAAACATAATATCTAATCTTATATAAATATTCAAATCCATGGAGTTTCAAATTTGTCCCACTACTAGGGTAATTACAAGTAATCATAAATGTGATTAGAGGGTTTTTTTAAGGCTTTGATAGATGTGCTATATTGACCATGCCTTAAAATTATATGAAGGTTTTCTCATGATATTATAGTTAGAGGCCACACCATTATCTTTTTATCAACAACTAACTACTTTGGGATCCACCATCCCATCTAGCATTGTCCATCTATCACTTTATTACTAGTTTAGAGCTATTCATGTATTTTATTTATTACTACATACAAACCTTGATTCACCTCATGTTTTCTTTGTTCTTTGTGATATTAAAGTGAACCTTCATGTTGTACCAATTAAGGCTTGTCTTTTCTAAGTTATGATTTAGCTTAGGGTTCAAACTCCCTAATGAGGACACCCATCTAAATCAATGACTTTAATTGAAATATGAACCCTACAATATCAAAGGAAAGAGTCAAGAATATATACTTTGAATAAAAGTCAAGGAAAAAGAATTAAAATGATTGAATTCCAAATAAATAAACCATAAACTTTTTTTATGCAATGTGAGAAATAAAAAATATATTTTACTATTAAGACATAGACATTCACATTAATCATCTTTTTATTCAAAAACAAGACCTTTTCCTACATATAAAACATACACTAATTTATCAATAATTTAACCTAATCATTCTAGAATGAGATAATGACCTTATGAAGTCCATTCAACTAATGGAAATTGAACATCTAATAGACAAATGTCCTCCTCAATCATTTGATAGTTTTTATATTTAGGATGACCAAAACATTTAAGCCCATTAAGTGTCACATGGCACATTCTTATTAACCTAGAGGTTCAATGTTTATTATTTGATGATAGGAAGTTACCCATAAAACTTAAGCTCAAGGGAATTATAAATTAATCAGGGTGTCATGAAACAATCCCTTATAAAGTTATGTCTATGGTCTGAATACATAAAATGATTTCATGTGGCATCATCATGAGGAGCTAGGATTTTGAGCTAACTATTATAATCCATTTTATCTCTATGGTATCAAGATCCCAAGAAGTCACCACATGGTGACCTTTTGGTCCCTTAGGATCATGATATTATTGTCCTATCAAAATTCTCCCATTTACCCAAGCTTTAAGAATCTCAAGACACTGCCACATGGAGAACTTTTAGGTACTTGGGGGTTCAATATTATTAGAACTTTATCAGAGTCTTCATGGTCATGGGTTCTTGGGATGTTACCATGTGGTAAATTATTTTTGCATAAGGCCCAAGAGACTATTAGACCATATAATTTGATCAATTCCATGTGACAAAATCTTAGGGTTCATCAAGGAAACTTTAACTTAGAAACATTTTAGACTTAGAAACCTTTTCAAACTAACCCCAAAAATGAAAACAATCTAATAGTAACACATGGAAGGGTCTAGGGGGAATATAAATAATTAACACCCATGATAAAATAAAAAAACAACTAAGGTAAATGAGATTAAATATTTAAACATGGTTGACTCAACTTAGTTGACTTGGACTTAACATGTTTTGAGCTTGTTTTGCTCAATTTTGTATAATGGGAGCTTGATAGGACTTAACTCAAGAGAATCATGTTGAAGGGACATGAGCATGATGGATAAGGGTTTTGACTAAAATATGAACAATGAATCACTCCAAGGATAAAAAACTAATAATATAAATTTGGATAACTAAACCTAATCTACTCAAAGTAAAAAGAGGGTCCCTATTTTCAAACTAAAAATGAGGAATGTTGGTGAAGGGAATAAAACCAATGCTATGAAAACCATTATAAAAGTAACCACGTTATTTCTCTTTTTTAGTTAATATGAAAAAATAAGAAGACACAATTATAAAAAATTATGATAGTGGTGATATTATTCCTAATACATAACAAAATATAGATAACAATAATGTAAACCATGTAGCTTAGGATGTTCATAACATATTAACATCTGAGGTGCACACGGATACAATTAATCGAATACCAAAAAGGTCACAACCATAATATGACATAGTCCTTATTAATATATAGACACTAAAAATAATATATCACATTTTTAATAAAAATCAAAGATGTTGTATCTATCCTATAATAATGATTACATTGATGATTATGATCTTAATAACACAAAAGATTGATATTATCCTAATGATACTAATTACACAACATATGAGTATGACACACATGATATGGGGACATAAAAAAAAATATAATTGATAATATCCTTGGGTTATAGTATCACTTTTACATATACATGATCATGATACACATAGGTTATACGGTTCTATGATCACTTTACATTATCATGTTTGATCTTATGTGCTTATACATGTATTTATTTATGCTTATATATTTCATAGTGTAATTTATATGTTATATAATTGATGTTATTTTTATAAAATATATGTAGGGGATAGTATGTTATAATTATTATTATTTTCTATGTTCTATGCTTTCCATTTATGTACTTCCATGAGTGTCTTGTCTTGCATTGTATTGCTTTTTCAAGCATTTGAATATGGTCCATTGATTATGGACCCCATGCATATTTTTTTCTATCATGGAATTTGAATATGCCATAGTTCATTATATGTTTACATTTAAATATGTCATTTATTTACTTTATGCACATTTGACTAATTCACATATGTTCAATTGTGTGGCATTTAAACATGGATCTTGTTTGAGATCCCCTTGGTCCACTATATTTTGACTTGATTTTGAGTGTTCTTGTATGTGTGATTGATTATTTTTTGAGATTTTACTAATACTATCTATACATTTTTATGATCTATAGCATGAATCTTAAGACTTGATGTGATCACATTATTCATGATTCAATTATATGTCTACCTAGATATGTTTAACCTATATGATACATGGTTATACATAGATTATTAAGATATCTTATCCTTTGAGGTAAATTAACTAGAAGTTTATATTCCCCTCACCACAAAATGGGGGTATATTAGTGGGGGAATGACACAGAGGCATGGATTCCACACTATTCATAGGTTTAGATTACATTGGGGGCATGATTTGAAAACATTTTCTCCACATTTGTCACAATTCTAGATATATAGTGGGAACATGGTCTAGAAACATGTTCTACACATTTACACTAGTTTTAAGTTTCATATTATAATGGG
>JARHVA010004890.1:302500-325000 GCA_037957365.1 Torreya grandis
CAACATCTCTAGATTATAGTGGAGGAATGTTATAGAAATATGTTATCCACATTTACACTAGTTATTTAATTTCCAAGATTTAGTGGGAGAATGCCATAGAAACGTGTCATACATAATTACATTAATTTTAAAATTCACTATATTTCATAGTTATATGATTTAAATACATATTTAAGGTAGAATTTTATATAATGGTACTACTAGTATACCCAAATTTTATATTGAGACATATATAAGGTTCATATGTTGTGAAAAGGGAACCTAAAATTGTAAAATCAAATTAATTTATAGATTTCAAATACTATTATGCACTATTTTCATACCTAGTATGGATCATTATTGAACCAGTCTAATATAGTAGTTGGTTCACCTTTAGAAGATTAATTTTATTAAATTATTTAATATTAACATACTTTTAAGTTAGATTGGATTAAATCATCTAATTTTACTATAATTATATGTTGTATTTGATTAAATCATCCATCCTCACAAGATATATAGTGTTATTTGATTAAATTATCCATATTCACTAGATCATGTAAATATTTTGGTTACATAATTGAGATGAAATAAGATAAATAAACATGTTACAACTCACTTTTACATGAAGTTTGGGGTCATTTGTCCTCATATAAATACATACATATGTATTTATGTATGTATAATTATACTTATAGGTTGAAAATTATCCTAATCTCATAGTAAATGATTCATAATGAGATATCCTTTCAAATAAAATTGATAAAAGGCAATATGGTTGCATAGAGACCCATGTGTACTCCTAAACTTGTTCTTACTTTATATAATTTTAAATTATTTAAATTTAGATTTCATAAATTAGTTATATATTGTAACATGTTCTTGGTTATAGCTTAATAACCAACAAAACACTCAAGTTTAGTTCATGAAATGACATTACAAACCCATGTTCACATTTATTTCCTTTAAACTAGAAATTTAATTACTTGATTAGGGGGGATGTAGATAATAAAATATTATTTATATAATACCTTAGTCTTATACACTTAAAAAAAACCTATAATGATTAAACCTTTTAATTATAAACCTTCTTATTATTTAAAGGCTTGTGTTCACTATATCTTTATGCCTATTTACTTATATCTTAGTCTGATCATTATTATTCTGATGACCAAGCCTTCTATACCATGAAAAATATATAAACCTAATTATTATCCTTCACTACAAGTTATAAACATACACACATTTTCTAGCTTCCTAAACACTTGCATCGCAAATAGACACATACATCGATGCAAGTGTTTTATTTTCTTACAAACTATATAGTGCTCAAAATTCATCCAATTTACCCAAAAAAAACATATCCTAAAGGTTAGACCAAGTTATTTGGTACATGATATTTATAAAATATATTTATATATATATAAAATCAACCTTTAGTTATTTAAAAACCTAGGAATCACTTAAAAAACTAAAAGGCCATATACCAAGAATCACTCAATCAAGAATTTGAGTGAGAAAACTTACCCTATAAGTTTGAAGCATTCTAATATTAGTTCATGAGCCACATTTTATAAATTAGAAGATAGGTCACTACATGTATTTTCTTATCACACATTACATCCTTATGCACATATTATCTAACATGTAGGGAAGAAATAAATAAGTCTAAGGCCCTATTTAGAGTATTGTTTATGTAGGCAATGACCATTTACAATGGGATCTTTAGGGTAGATTGACACTTTGATCCCGCTAACCCATATTTCCCATAGTCACTCCAAGGGTGAAGAGATATGATTTGATCATTTGACAAATAGGGATAACCTATATGAATGATATGTATACATAAAAATAAAGGCAAAATAAAAACTTAAAAGGATAAATTTGGTAACATCTATATCTAGTAAATATTATGTATAAGAAACTTATGTCAAAGTTAGACACATGTAATGCCATAATTGTCCAAATCTGATATAAGCATATGAGGCCACAAAAAAAATATTTTTTAAATTTGATGACTATTATAGAATCATCTTCCAGTCCACTTCTAGCCTATTCTATATTATACCTACTTATGTACATTAAAGTAAGTATAATTTATTTTCAATTGATTATAATATCTCTTAATAGTTGTAATTTAATTTTTTTAAAAATATTAGGGTTAAATACCATCATCAAATTCATGGACATCATAAGCATAAGTGTATAGCTTTGAAGAGAAAAATTAAAAAAATATTATTGATAGTAGTGATATTGTATTAGATATATCTATTAAAACACCACTAGATTTAAGTGCACCTTATACTATTGAACAACCTACTAAAAATGGGTTTTCATAGTCTAAGGTTGATTTACATAAGGAATAGTTATCAACACAAAAGTTACAAGTAGAAATATTACAAAAGGAAAATCTACATAAAGAAACAAATAAAAAGAAGAGGATTATAAAAAAGAAAGCATGCCTAAGAAAGATTTGCATAATAAGGAAATTCAAAATCAATAGATACCTAACTAGACTATTGTCACAATCAAGGTTTCCAATAGGTAAACTAAAACTCCTTATTCATTTATAAATACTTTGAAGCCTATCCCTCACATATATGGTAATTAATGCACAATGTTGAGATTATAAATATTAATGAAATTAAAACTTACAATATGACACTTCCCAAATATATTTGATATGACACAAAACATTTGAATAAAGATAATTAAATTAAAGTTTTCATTATATCCATTGATTTTTATATAAATATTGGTCTCAAGACATGTATCATTATATTCCATACTAATCCCTCTTTGGATTAATACATAGTTATACTAGGAATATCATGGGTAAGAGAAATGGATGAAAAAATTAATAGTAACTATGACCATATTACATTTTATCATGAAAGTGAGGTTGTTAACATTTCAAGATATGGAACATCTTTAGAGCAAGTATAGATAGAGGAAAATAATTATTCAACTAATACTCAAGAAAACACATCTAATATAATCAAAACAAAGGTGCATGATAATAATAACACAAAACATAGTAAACAAGAAAAAGAGATCCAATACATCAATTCTAAAATATGGTGCAGGTGATTATGCGTTTACTATTATGATCGTAGAAACACATTTGGTTATTATGACATGTATTTTTTTTTACCATATTATTTATAAATGTGATATAATAAGATAAAATTTTAAACTAGTTAAAATTATATGAAATATAGTAATAATCATAAATATGAATGTAAAAGATAAAATCTAATTTGAAAATTGTACTTGATATAAATAGAAAACACCTAAAAATGTAATAGAGAGATGTATTTATATTTAATTATGTATTTATCAGTCATAGAGGTTGATACAAAGTCAAAAATGCTTAGAACAATGTTATCAAGATTTCTCACGAAAATTAGGGTCTCAAATTCTCTTAGGTACTAAAGGAAAATCAAACCCTATAAGAAATCTAGAGGAATACAATCTTTGATGGTAGTGTCTTCTGAGCTTATAGAGATCTAATTCGAAGTAGGGCATTATGCCTTCCTTTGATATATTATAAATTCATTGGGTTCACAATATATAAACCTATCTCTCTCTTTTAAACCATATGTCAAATTTGAACACTATGTTAACATAATAAATGGAGGGAAATGTGGGTTGAGTTAACCCCTAACAATTTTTAATGAATGATTGAGTTTTAACCACATATCCATTACCCTAAAGAGAGAAGAAAAACTGCATGTAGTTATCCTTGTTAGGTGTATTTGTGAAATGGTTATTGTTTAGTGAATGCATCCATGATCTAGATTGTGGCACTTAAAAAATGACAAATTTGACTTGGATTGAGGTGATTTAGGATGGGTAATACCTAATTCTTGTGAATGATTATTAAATTATAAATAATAGGGTATTCCATCTTAATGTTCATAAGTGTATAGATATATCTTTGATGACTATTAGATTGGAAATAGGATTAGATATAATGTGTATTTATATGGGACTCTTTGAAAAATTTATCATGCCATTGACATGAAAAACATATCGACAAAAAATATGAAAGATATGGATTTTAAAATTAACCATTACTCAAACCAAGAATATTCTTCCATGTTTGGATGAGTCCAAAATTTTAAAATAGTCAGAGTTTAAAAAATTCATCTAGGATAAAATAATACTGATGTAATGATATAGAGATAGTTTGAAAATGATTTTGAACATGTTAAACTCATACTATGGAATTATTTTAATTTTTTAAAATCAAATTTGGAAGGTTATATTCATGGAAAGAATGTGGATGTGAGGGAAGAGTGAGAAAAAACCATATTTGTATGTAAAAGTCATATGAGGTGAAGTTAGGCCAAAATTTACATTAACAAGTATCTAATATAAGATTTTAGTGTCTACAAATGCTCTCCTTTTATTTTATCATTAAAATGAAATAAAATTCTAGAGTGAAAGGATAAAAATATGTATAAGTGTGTACAACAAACTTTATTTCATAAGAGGATTTGAATATGCAACTTTCTCCATACAACCTATCATGAAGATGAAAAAAACAATGTCCATATATGAAATTATAAATTTAAAACTTCTCAAATTTAAAGAGAGAGAAAGGAATACACCAATGAGTGGGTGAACCATGTTGTCATTTGTCATGTTTTTATAGATGATGCTTCCTTCTAGAAGAATTGGATAATCATGATTTATTATTAAATAAATTAAATAATTAAGGGGTAATCATGTCAGAAAATTTATATACTAAATAAATTACATGGGTTTGGAAGATAAATTATACGACTCTAATTGAAAATGGAGTAGTGCTTATGTCATTGAGCATAACTAAATCTTAATTACAATACTCATGTAATGGATATTGAACCCTAAGATGAAATATGAGCCATAAATTGGGATCAAGAATAAATTATTATCATGTCAAGATTTTTTAACCTCACCCACATTACCCATTTAGCTAAATCAACCACTACAAACAAACTTATAGATTCAAAGTGCTTAATTCTAGGTACCATTGATGCCAAAAATAAAAAATACAATAGTGTGTATGTGAATGAACAATGTTTGTGCCCAAAAATATGATCCAATTAGTGCCAAAATGATATAGAATTTTATTCATCCATATATCATTTATCATAATATAAAAATTATAAAAACACATAACATATGTTTCTATAAAGTGTGTACATATGCCCCCAAATTTTTTTTTGAATCTGTAAAAATATAAA
This sequence comes from Torreya grandis, assembly GCA_037957365.1. Lineage (NCBI taxonomy): Eukaryota > Viridiplantae > Streptophyta > Pinopsida > Cupressales > Taxaceae > Torreya > Torreya grandis. The sequence goes on from JARHVA010004890.1 coordinate 307,714, forward strand.
AAACTTGTAACTTAATTCCCATAAGAATGTGTTTGAAAATAATTTTATTTGCCCTAAATTTGAACCAAAATAATAATATGAACAAATCTAAAGTCTATAAATTCTATAATCTATGCCAAATTTTTAATTTTTTACTCATGGAGGTTTGGATATCTATGACAAGCCCACTAATATGTGTCCTTTCAAGGTGAGGGGCATAACCTACAAATTGAACACTCATTTAAAAATAAAATTCAACTAAATAATCTATATAAAAATGTGTAATAATGTACAATCATGTGATAATACATGGAAAATATGTCATTATAATAATGAATAAATTATAAAAGCATATATGAAAATTCTAGTGTAAGGTATACAAGTGTTATGTTTATATAGATAGATAAAGTAAGAACATAATAGTAACCATAACTATTATAAGGATTGAATAATTTAATGTGAAATATGGTGCATGATGTGAATTGTGGCACCACACACAAATAGGAAGGTGCAAAATATTTATCATGACATCTTAAAGTCAAAGAAATCAACAAATAATCCTATATTTATTAACTCATAAGGCCACAATGTCATCCATATTACACATAATATATGCACACATAATAGAACTGAAAGTATCACAAATCTAAGGGACATACACAAATAAAAGTCATAAAATGAAAATATCAAGGAATTATAGTTTTAAAAGAAAGCAATGTCCCAAGAAAAATTTGAGTAGTGAAAAATCAATCAAGAAATAATCATGATATAAGGTTAAGAGATAAATAAAGAGTAATACAAAAATAAACTAAATACAAACAATGTCATGTACTAAAAAATAAGTAAACAAATATAATCAATGATTAACCTTTTTAAAATGAAACTATAATATCCTCATTTTTTGACCATATGTTCCCTAGTTGTGATAGGCATTAGATATCATAGAGAGGAATTTATTTAATTTATTAAAAATTATATTTCACATGTATGGTAAGTGCATGACTTAGATTCAAAAATGGTTTAAGGTTATTTCTAAGGGAAAGAGTAAGTTATGTTAGTTGTAAAAGTTATTTAAGGACCTTGACTATGCAGTGACTAGTAATGTAAGAATATGTTTTAAGTTATCAACATAAACATGATTTTTTCCATCTAAGATAAAATTGGGAACATATCCATTAATTTTTTTTTTTAAATTATTATACTAATTATCTAAGTTATAAGTTGAATTCACTAGATAAAATATTAACACTAAAGGTTTATAGTGTGTAAAGTAAAATTACTAGAATTTAAGGTTTAAGCACAAGTTGATGGGTAGACCATGGAATGAATTAAATGAAAATATTATTTTTATATCCCTAAGACCATGAGTAAGGTTTTGGTAAAAAAATGTAAAAGGGTTTATTTTGATCAAGTTGAATAAGAGGCAATATAGGATACCAACATTGTTTTAAACCCTTAGTCTCAAATTATTTTGACACTATTATCATGAATTGGCCATTTATATTGATAATGAATATTGAACATTTGATGATGTAAAAGGAAAATTGGATTAAACATTGTATCATTTCTTCTTACAATCTATAGTGTTTTTACCCATCTTGAAGAAAAAGGAATTTGCATGAAACCAGGGCATTCAATGCTATTACTCAACCAATTAGACGTGTGCATTCAGTTGTGAAATATGTTTTATAGGATGAATAATAATATTAAATAGTGGTGGCCTCTAGGAAAACACCACATTAAGTATATCTTGGTATATTTTCTTACATTGTTGGCATTGATTAGTTGAGAGTAGATATTAATAAGGTAAAACTTTGTTCTAAGTTGTCAACCTCTATTTTGATAACATCCAAGGTCATAATACTTAGGGTAATGGAAACCATATCATTTAATTTTGTGAATCACACACACACACACACACACACACACACACACACACACACACACACACACACACACACACACACACACACACACACACACACACACACACACACACACACACACACACACACACACATGCATGTACACACACACACACACACACACACACACACACACACACACACACACACACACACACACACACACACACACATGCATGCATGCATGCACATGTGTGCATATAAACGTGCACACACACACACACACACACACACACACACACACACACACACACACACACACACACACACACACACACACACACACACACAAATCAAGGAATCCATGGCACCCATAAGGTGATGAGAGATAGGGGTGGTGATATTACCATTACTATTATAAATATGTTTTCCTTCATTTATCTATAATTATTGATCATTGGTTCTTGCGGTTTCTCCCTCTTAACCATATTATTGTCTTGGGTAAATGAATTTTTTCTTACTATACATGTTTTGGATCATGCATTTACAAATTTTTATGCAAATTATTACAATATGCATAGAATTTTATGAATTCATGCTTGAAATCAATTTATGATGTGTTTTTTGGAATTTTCATATTCCAGGAAAAGATGTATGCATTGGATTGGTTGTTTTACTTATTGGGATAATATATCTAATATTATATGGATGTTTGTTGATTCATTTTTTAAAATGTGATCATTTTTCTTTGGGTCTATTATATGTGTTTATATTCTTACTTAGCCATGGTAAAGGAGATTCATTGGTAAAGTAAATGATGGTTTGATACTGATTTGAATCTTCTATAATGTCTCTATGAAGGATTTTTGTATTAGGGTTATCAATAAGGTTTTAGTGCTCTTGTATATTATGTTATTATAAATGGAATGGCATGTCATCCTTATGCCCATAAATATGATTTTATTTCAAAATGTAGGTTAAGGTTATCATAAGGTTGGTATTTTAAATTTATAATTGATTTTATAGTTGGAATATAATACATTTTGGATGAACATGAAATTAAATGATGTAATAATTTATACTTTACAATTTATTATGTATGTTTCAAAATTAGAAATTTCACTTTTATATTTATCTATAAATTTTAGTGAATTTTTATAATTACATTAATATATGTGTGTGTGTGTGTGTGTGCACTTGTGTCTACACACACACACACACACACACACACACACACACACACACACACACACTTGTGTGTGTGTGTGTGTGTGTGTGTGTGTGTGTGTGTGTGTGTGTGTAATATATATATATATATATATATATATATATATATATATATATTAATTACATTAATATATGTGTGTGTGTGTGTGTGTGTGTGTGTGTATAATATATATATATATATATATATATATATATATATATATAATAAGTAAAAATACTATAAATAATAATTATGATCAAGGAATGAGGTAACTTAAGACAAATATATTCAATCGTACTAGTTTTAGTTGGCTCCATGTGCATATTTAGTCCTACCTAGATACGGGCATTGTGTGGAAGTTGTGTAATATATTTTATCTATAAAAAAAACATGATTATTTCATCTAATATTATGTTAATTTTACTTATAAACATATTTTGAGTTTTAAACTACATGATTTGTTATCGTATAGTAAATTCTAGGAAAATATTAAAGGTATATTGAATGAATAAATGATGAATTATTAGTCTTTTAATTAAAATGTACATATACATATTAATGAGGTTCAATATTATATTTTATGTCCATATTAAAATATTAACGTCACATTAAAGGATATCTTGAATTTTTATGAAATTTATAGGGTCAGAGTATAAATGATATTAACGATATAAATTATAAAGATAGTTTGGAATGCATTTTTGTTATATAGACTACTCTATTTTTTCTAATTTTATAACTCAATTTTGGTTTAATAAAATACCATTAAATAGATAATTATGGTCTTAACTCATTAACCACTAATTTTTTTATTGCCACTTAGCATGGTTCTATGCTTTGAATGCTAATATTAGTGCAATAGAGAATAGATTTGTTTTGAATGAAAGGTGTCACTCTTTGTTAGGTGTTGCATTCATAAATGGTATATACATTGAATAAGAGTGTTGTAAGGATGCTAAAATTTTGATATATTACCAAGTCAAAATAATAAAATTGAAGCTTAACATTAATGCATACAAATTATATATGTCATAATGATAAAGTAAAGGATTTTTAATGTTCAGTTTGATTTAATAATTAATTATTAATAATAAATAAATAATAAAAAATTATTTAGATATACATAATATATATACCTAAATTTGAGGTAAAATAAATTAAAAAATTATAAATGAGCTATAAATAGTAAATTAACAAATAAATATGCAAGCCTAGCTCTAATTGAATTTATGTTGACTATGCAGAATGACTGTTTCTAGAAATTGACTATAGATATTTTTGAACTATGTCACAATGAAAATTATGATATTAAATTGTGTTGGGATAAAACTACACTATAAGGATAGGGTTGAATTATGACCTTATTTTTTTACTACAGTTGCATCCTAGTTGACTAAGATATTAATTTTATAATTTGTGTATTTATGTCTAATTTTGAGGGTTTTTAAAGTGATTGTATGTGTCAATTTACCATGTAAAAAAACAAAAAAATAATAACCCTATCTCCAAAAAAATAAATATAATTGAGATAAAATACAAAGGGTAAAATTAGGTAAGGGGAATAGTTGAATTATCTTCAGAAGACCTTGTGTAAGTTGAGTTCTACTTACATAGCCCAATGCTGGAAAATTTAATGTTAAGTGGTGCCATTATTGAGCCCTTAAAATATCACATCGATAAATAATAGATGTTTTATTATTATTATTATTATTATTATTATTATTATTATTATTATTATTATTATTATTATTATTATTATTATTATTATTGTTATTATTATTATTGTTATTATTATTATTATTATTATTATTATTATTATTATTATTATTATTATTATTATTATTATTATTATTATTATTATTATTATTATTAAACATAGGTTAAGTCATTGTGTAAATAAAATGATAAAACATATTAGTAAAAATGACTGTTGTGTTCCTCGGGGAGAGGTTAGACCCATTGGTTATAATGGTTCACTTCATACCTCAATATAAAAAGGGTTTTACCCCTTGGTAATAATGTAATAATGATCACAAATTATTTTTTTAATAATATGAGATATATAAGAGCGTTGTGAAGGTTTTTTGAATTCCTTTGAGAAGAAGTGAGAGTTTGAAGGAAAACATTGGGTACTTGAGTTTCTTGATAAAAGAATAATAATCATGGATTTTCACCTTGGTTGAGGTTTTTCACATTCAATATTTGTGTCACATGTGTGTTCCTTTGATAATTTATTTCACATATATATTTATCCTTTTTATTATATATATTTCATGTTTTAATATGGTATCATAGTAAGGAGATTTACTATGATTAATTGGAAAGGCTGATTTCGTTTATTTGTGAGATATATCTTACCATGTTTAAACTCTATACTCAAACTTCTATGACCATGGAAGGTTCTTAAATCTTATTTACTCAATAAATTTTTTCCTCTAACATCCTAGTTACTATGGAGGACTATAACACAAATATAAACAAAATTAATATTGTTTCAAACAACCATATGTCAAATAGAAGAAACCAACATTATCTTTTTCACCTGGGCATGATGGTACAAACTCATTAGATACATTGAGGCTGATAAAATTAGTAAAAACTATTATAATGGTTTTTCATCTTGTTCCTAGTGTTGAAAGGTTGAATGTTTAGTGTTTTTAACATGAAAAAATTCCTACAAGTCATTTAATTGATTCCTAAAGCTTCTATTTTTTTTCTTCCTCATTTAGCAGCGTTTATATAGTTGTACCAATTTTGAAAATTAGAAAAAATTGTGTTTAGGAGATAAAATCAATATTTGAATATTTTAGATTCTTCATTGCAAGGTTTTAAGGTAGCATATAAATTTTAAAATCATATATTATCTGCTTCCAACCTCTATATAGTGCTTTTAATCTCCTCCAGTGCCATTACTATTATAGTTTACATTGAAAAGTATTTTCAATAGTATTTAATAAATAGTCTTTTTTATTAAATATCATATATTTCATGAAATTTTGGAGGGAAACCCACCTTATTTATTTGATTTTACCCAAATATTAAAAACATTTTATATTTTTTACATGCACAGATTTACAATTATTTTTTATTTATTTATTTTTTAAATAAAAAATAGTTTAATATCCTTTAACCTTACATGTATTGACTTATAGATTACAAAAGGGGAGTTGGTAGTTGTTTTAAGTATTGAAAAAATATGGTTTTAATGAGGGACCCTACCCTTTACATAAAGGAATCATTTGTGGTCTTGAGACCAGATATTATAATAAAAATGCCAAGAGGAAAAAAATAGAATAGTTAGCTAAAAAATAGTAGAAAAGTAGTAGAAAAACAAAAAATTAAGTTTTAGGTCCCATAAATTATTCATATTCCTTATTATAATTATGAGTGAGATTTTATAGTGAGAGATTTTTTTCTTGATGGTTTGAAGATCAACTATCTCCTTTGTAATGCCTTTCATCTTTTTTTACATCCTGAGATTCATGGGGTTTTTATTTTTTCTTTTGTTTAGGGAGTTAAGGGACTCTATACATTGAAGAATTTTCATGATAGTGATCCTACCATAATCCACAATCATGATGATATTTTTATTAAGAGATTCTTTTTCTTTTTCTAGAGTGAATAGTTTTTCCTTGATATTTTGGTATTTTGAACTAATTTTTAAGAGGTCAAATTTTATACAATAAATACCATCATTTAGACTGAGTTTTTTGATTTCCTCTTTAAAATTTTCTATTATTTTAATAACCAATTCATTATATATTTATGTATATCCACCTCATTTTTGATTTTGCTAAGTATGGTTTGGTATTTATGTTTCTCCATGAGTTCCTTGAATTTCAGGGGGGATTGGTTTGCATAGGGTTGGGGTGGGACTATCCATCTCAAAAACTATCTATTAAACAATAGTAAAGTTAGGGATATTTTATCTTATCATTTCTAGGCTTTTGATAATTTCCTATAGTTTTCTAGTTTTTTCAGGATCATGAGAAGTGGAGTCACGAGTAAGAACAAGGGAAGTGGGAGTAGCGGAGGGGGTGGGGATAGAAAGATAAGTGGAGGGGTTAATGTTAGTAAAGGTTCCTAAAGAATCATAATATTATAAGGATGAGGATATATAGGATATAATTTAGTGTAAAAAATAGTGTATCATATTCATATAAGAGATTGAATAATAAAAACATAGCAAGTGTTAATTATTGTGCATTATGTAGAAGGTATAAACAACCAGTGATTCATAAACATAAATAAAGTATTTGGGTTAAATTAGATAGAAAGTAATCAAGCATTATACATGATAAGACATTAAAGGAAAAAAATAAGAAATCACATAGGTAATGATAACCAAATAAGTCTCTATTGATCTCTTTAAAAGTGGAACTCCACTTTTCTTACAATCAAAAGTATATATAGACATTTACAGTCTATGAATATTTATCTTCTTCTCCTACTTTTAAAAAAGTGGATTTATTAGATATTTTTCAATGATGTCATAGTGATGTCATTGATGTTTCCAAGTGAGTGGATGAAGTGCCTTAATATTCTAAGTGACAATGAAAAAGGGTACAATGTGCTTGTCCTAGTATGCTTGAAGTTGGCTTAGTTAATATTCAAAGTTTGACTATTTAGAGATGATTAGGGATGAGTTTGAAGTATTGAGAATGTGTATGTGGTTACATAATAGGTTTTTTATGATTTTATTTCTTTTTTTCATGAGTGTATTTCATCTAGTTGATCATTATTTTCTTCTAGACATTTTGGGTCTAGTAGTAGAACATCTGAGTAGGTAGATTGATGATGCCAAAATTACTACATGTGGATGAGTCAAGGGGAGTTGGTCATATGTTTATAATCATAATAGTCCTAAGTTATTATGTTAAAATTCTAAATTCATGAAAATTAAGTTCATCCAAATATATTTGTGCAAAAATTTGGGCTCCCAAGAATTTTGATAGTGTTTTTTATGTTCAAATAGAGCCAAGTAAGTAGTTCAATGACATCATATCTCGCACGTATGAAATTTTCAAGAGTATATTGATATATGTCAAAATTAAAATATGAGATAATATATTATTCAATAAATATTATTTCATGTGTCTAATTGTGACAAAATATATGTAAGTGTAAAGTTGGGCTCCCAAGCAGTTTGATAGTGTTTTCCCATACTTATCGAAATTTGCAAGTAGCAACAAAAGATGAGTAGGCATTTTGATGGTGATATATTTATTACAAATGAAGGTTTCAATAAAAAATGATCATATGGGTTTATTTAGTTTTTTTCCTATTTTATATATGTTAAATTATAGGTCATGTGATGAATCACATCAAAAGATATACATGTGAAAATTTGTCCTTCCAGGCAGTTCTAGGCATTGTTTACTTTGTGGTAGAAAAATCAAAGGGAGTAAATTAATGGAATTATATATTGCATGCACAAAGGTGTCAAGATTAGGTTGATAAATTAATATATTCCACTTTTAAATTTGATCGTATGGTTTAAATTTCATATCATGCATCTAAGCTCAACAAAAGTTATTGAGGTTAAAAGTTGGCTTCTTAGACAGATTGCAAGGGTTCCCATAGTCAATTTTTCTCTAGGAAAAGTTTGAGAAACTCTTGAGTAGATTGATGGAGAAAATTTACTCCAAGATCTTAAGAATAATAATTATGTAAATAAGTGTTCAAGTTTTAACATTGAACAAAGGTAAATGAAAAGGATCTAATAGTTCATATTTAATCATGCGATTGAGATTGATGGCATGAGTGGAGTCAAAGTGGTCAACCTATTTAAATTTTAGCATCATTAAAGAATGAGATAATTAAAATAATATATATGGTTCATTATTTATATAATCATAAACAAAATGAGATGATATCATGGTGTTTGAGGTTTAACTATGACCATTTGAATTCAAATATTTGAATTTAACAAATGAAACACTGGTGTCTAGTTTTTAGGCCATATGTTTTTGAACAGGAAAAATTTGCTCATGGTGTAAAAAGTGAATTTATAAAATACTCTAATGTTCATCTATAAATATATATTTTAATTTTAAAATTTGTGTATATCCAAAGTTATGAAGGTTCAAATTTGACTCTATTTTCATTCATAATGATTATGTGTACAAAAAGGTGTTTGATCTAATTGAGTGTTAACATAAGGGTGTTTTTATGGATATGGACACTTTATAAATACCTATAGATCATGTGGAATGGTACCATGTACTTTTAAGGTTTTCTTGTGTTTTTTTTTACTTATAGAAGTATCAAAGAGGTGAATGGGTCTCCATAGGGCCTAAAGTGTGAGTTAGGCTAATTTGAAAGACAGTGTGCTTAAGTGTGACCAATGTTAGATGCCTTAAGGGGGAAGGCATATATTTTACTTAACAAGTAAATATTGTGGAATTTATAATTCATGAAGGATCTATAAAAGGTAAAATCAAAGATGGTGATTTCTAACATTGGAGAAGACATGTATGAGAGGCTTGTGAGTAGATGCTCGAAGTGGAGGCTTGTGTAGACTTGTGGAGTATGTATTAAGAGTGTAATATAAACCTATTAGATCAAAGTGAAGAATATACATGTGAAATTAGATCATGTATTGAAGAGTGAAAAATATAGAGGGAATACATAGGTTAGATTGAGGATTATCTGTATGATTATTTGGTCATGTTGTTGGTATTATGATATAATAATTATAGGTTGATGAGAATTAGAAGTGTGAAGTGATAAAAAACATGTTTTTTTATGCATTATGATTGTTTAAATAAGTGAAGGAGGTTGTGTTATCATAGGTATATCATCAAGTGTTTAAGACATTAGTTTAAAGGTGGAGGTGTTCATTTCATAAAAGGTCAAAAGGACTTGATCTTCCTTAGGGGTAGGTGTTCCTTATGAAACATGTGTTTCACTAAAGGAATTAGGTGAGGAGGACTTGACCTAGGTTTTTTGTTAGAATTACTTGACCAAAGGTGGTTAAAATGACTTGATCATCTTAGGGGTGGGTAATCTTTATGAAATTGATGTTTCACTAAATCTTGGTTAGGAGGACTTGATCAATATCTTGTTTACAATCTATTATAGGATAACTAGCCCATGTGTTGTAGGCTTGAGAGTTGGTTTTTTTCCCCATGAGGGTTTACCATAATAACTGTGTTGTGTGTTTAATATTGTGTATTCATTAAATGAATGAGCTCTCTAATTAATGTTTCTTGATCAAGTTGATATATGCTGAATTTTTAATAGTTTGAAAGGATTGGAATTGAAATTTAAATATATGGGCTCACTAATTGACCCCCCCCACTCTTAGTGATTGTGCCTCTAACAATTGGTATTATAATAGGTCCTTCTTTCCATTTTAACCAATTTAAGGTGATCAAAGGTACAATGGTTGACAAAGAGGCTATGGATTATCTTCAAGACAAAATAGTATGTGCTTTATCAAAGGTCAATTCTAGCATGGATGATGTGAAGATGCAAGTGAAAGATCTATAAGCAATAATAAAAAATCTATAGGTCATGATGGTTAAAGGTCTCAACCAAATGGAGGAAAATTTGGAAAATAAAGTCATGACTTACTTAGATGTGATTTTATCCATGGATAAAAGGTATTTTAACTCCAACAAAAGGATCAAAAATGAAAACTCATGGATAGGTAATGATCAAGATAAAGGAAGTTAAAATTTGAATAATGTCTTCAATGGGTACTACTTCTCTAGTAATCAATTTGGTCATAGATATAAGGATTATAATTTCTCTCTAGAGATCAAAAAGAATATTATCTGATATAATTGTAACCAAAAAGGTCATATAGCCAAAAACTACAAAAGATCTTGTTGGAAAAAGGATATACAAGTCATTGACACCATCAAATGGTTCAAGAAGACTATGTCTAGGATTAAAGAAAAAAAGAAATAGAATTCAAATAGTCCACCAAATGAAGAGTCAATGTTTGTTAAAAATTCCTTGTATACTCAAGAAGATGGTAACAAGAGATGATTCATAGATAGTGGATGCTCAAATCATATGACAAAATACAAGATCAAGTTTATCTCTCTCAAGAAGACCAACCTTGGTTCAGTGAGATTTGGTGACAACAAGTATACTAACATAGTTGGCAAAGGTATTATTATTTTTGATAATGGTCATTTTAGGATTGATAATGTCTTATATGTATAAGTTTTGAAACATAATCTCTTAAGTTTGAGCCGAATGTGTAATCAAGGAAATGTTTAAACTTTTCATGATGATGTATGTGAAGTAAGAAAGGATGGAAAGTTAGTTATAAATGCTTATAAAAAAGATAAAAACATGTATGTATTACATGAATACAAGAAGGAGGAGTGATCCATAAGTCAAATGGAATAAATATAGTTTTGGAATAGAAGGATTGGACATATAAATTTTGATAAAATGGTAAATATCAGTTCAAAGTAGTTGGTAAGGCATATGCCCAAGATATATAAGATTCCTCATTCTCTTTGCAAGGCATGTCTTCATGGGAAGGAAATGTAAAAAAGATACAAATCCAAGTACTTATCCACTACAAAGCCATTAGAGTTTATTTTTATTGATCTATGTGGACCTATGAGAACCTAAAGTATTCAAGGTAATAACTACTTCACGCTTCTCATTGATGATATTACTAGGATGAGTTGGATATTTTTTATTAAAAAAATTAGAATATTTTTCAAGATTTATGGAATTTAAAGCACTTGTAGAAAATGATAAGGTTTCAAAGATCAAGTATGTAAGATAAAATAGAGGAGTTGAGCTTTGGTCTCATGAATTTTATTATTTTTGTAATAAACAAGGGATAAGGAGATAATATTATGATGCTAGGACACTACAACAGAATGGTGTTATTGAAAGGAAGAATAAGACTATTCAAGAGATGAGTAGAAGCATGATTGAAGTTGCCAAATTATCAGATGGTTATGTTAGTTAATGTCAATCATTTTAGTGTGTTTGGGACTAAGTGATTCATCAAAAGAGATTAAGAGAATCTTGGCAAATTTGATTCATTTTTTGATGAGGGAATCTTCTTAGGTTACTCTTCTATCACTATTGCCTGTAGGTTCTTCAAAAAGAGACTTCATAAGATTGTTTAAAGTTTAAATGTTAGTGTAGATGAGATAAGTAGAGTTAAAAATTCAAAATTATAAGTGAATCAATTAAGAATTATATTACAAATAATGATGATTTATTTATTCAAAAAAATGATGAATATGAAAAGGAGGAAGAAAGACAAGACTGTAAAGCTCCATCTAGAAGAATGTAGACATATAATCTAATCTCTCAAGTTATTGGAAATGTTAGTGTAGGTTTGTAGACTAGAAGGAAAATGTTGATCAATTATAATGAATAAGACTTAGCTCTATTTTCCATGATTGAACTAAAAGCATTAATGGAAGCTAGCAAAGATGAAATTTGGATTGATGTAATGGATGAAGAAATTGATCAAATTATAATAAATGAAACATGGTATTTAGTTCCTAGGCCAAAGATAAAAATGTGATAGGTACCAAGTGGGTTTTCAAAAACAAGACAATGAGAAAAGAGAAGTCACAAGGAAAAAAGCTAGATTGGTGTGTAAATGATATGCTCAGGTTGAAAGAATAGATTTTGATGAAATATTTTCTCTTATGGTAAGAATGGAAGCAATTAGACTCTTCTTGTCATATACATGTTTCAAAGGTTTTAAGGTATACCAAATGGATGTGAAATCCACATTCTTGAATGGAAACTTAGAAGAAGAAGTCTACATTGATTTACCTAAAGGATACTTCATGTCAAATAATCAAGATTTTGTAAATAAATTGAATAAGCCTCTTTATGGTCTAAAACAAACTCCTAGAGCTTTGTATGATAGGTTAGATGAGTATCTTTTGAGTCAAGGTTTTAAAAAGAGGGTAGTTGATAGTAATTTATACATTAATAAAGAAGGTGATAATCAATTGATAGTGGTTGTATATGTTGATTACATCATTTTTAGATTTGACAATGATAATAGGAGTAGAGATTTTGCATATACTATGAGGACTGAGTTTAAAATGTTAATGTTGGGAAAATTTCTTTCTTTTTAGGATTGTAGATTAATCAACTTAATGCATGGATATTCATTTTACAAGCTAAATACATAAAGGATATGATAAATAAGTATGAAATGATGGATTATAAACCAATGGGTACTATAATTATTATAATATGCAAGTTAATTAAACTATATGCCTCACCAAAAGTTGATCAAACTTTGTATAGATCAATGATTTGAAGTCTTTTATACTATATTACTTTTAGGCCTGATATCATGCAAGAAGTTGGTCTTCTAGGATGGTTTAAATCTGATCTAAGAGAATCTCACTTGAAATCATTAAAATTTATATTTAGTGATGCAATGGTATCTTGGAATTATCATACAAGGTTTATAAGATGTCTTAAGTGGAAGCAATTTTGAATTTGGTCTTGAACTAGTTTTCCCTCCAAAAAGGGAAATTCAAATTTCCATAGTGTTTAGTAAACCTAAGTGAATGTGGATGATATGTAATGGATAAAAATTTATGTAATGGGTATGTTAGGCCTTTATAATGGTCCAAGAGTGAAAAATAGATTCATAATTTATGAAAAAGTGAGGTGGCAGTACACCATGCCATGTAGGTCTAAAAGGTTCTTGTAAAATATTATTCAAGATTCATTTATGAATCTTGTTTTGAGAATATTTTTTTAAATAAGAGTTTATTTAGTGTGTAAAATCAATTTTTTTGGAGGAGTAACCTCTCAATCCATTTGAGTGTGAGAGAGAATGGACTTGTAATCAAAGAACATTGAGGAATGAAAGACCGTGTTGATGAAAATTCTATGCTTTTGATATTACATCTCTAAAAAATGAGATTTTGAGGTATGTTTGGATCCTCCTATGGTAAGTGATTTAATATTATGATTTATTTTGGATATAAATTATCATATTAAATAATTTAATTAAAGGAACATTTATCATAAGTTAAAAATAGTCTCATTTGTAAAGACAACCAAGCCTGCCAAAATAGGGTATTCCATCATATTGTTAGTCCAAAAAAAAGGTTTGATTATGTGATCCTTTTTTTCATTGAATTATATGGATAAATAGACATTAAATGTGTCTGAGAGTAGATAACCTTATAACAAGTTACATTTTATCAAAAATTTGTAAGTTCTTAATTGGAATAGACTGTAACCCTGGAATGAATGTTATCTGCTAACTTAGAACCCTGTTTACTGAGTTCATCCTTATTATTGGTATGGTAATGTGTATGTGGAATAAAAGAGAGTATTTTTAGGTTACATATTATATGTATAAGTTGTGGTGAACCTCATTTAATTTTTTGGAATCCTTTAATGTTGATAAGATTGTTGAAACCCTATACTATTAGTACCCTATTGGAAAAGGATCAAACACAATTATGACCTTGTTTGGAGAATAGTTTGGGTTATATTGATTCTTGTTTGTATGAAAATAATATTATAACGTGTTTAATATAGTTTTATAAGGTGTTAATAAAATTTATAAATATTTTAAATCTTTAGAAGTTGAGACATAGACATACCCTATCTAAACATTGCCATAGTTCATAAAATATAGTCAATGAAGACAAATTTACGAGCATTGTGTTTGCCTTGATATAGAAACATGTCCTTGATCCCAAATAATACTGATAAATAGTTTTGATGACCATATAAATTTGGACATAGTATTGTTATAGGTATAGATATATTTGACGTTGAAATAAGAAACCAAACTTTGTGCCCCTATTTGTAATTCTACAAAATATAATCAAAATAAACTGAGATCTTTGTGGTTGTGAATGATTTGTAGGTTATTAGAATTTGCACATTAAAGGAGAAAGTTCGTAAATTTATTTAAAAAAAAACTAATCTAATTAGTATTTTATTTTTAAATAGTCTATAGAGAAAGATATGCATTTATTTATCCTCTCAGCCTTAACAGAGACAAGAAACCCTAGTTTTTAGGGTTTAAACCATAACTCATTTTATAACTATAAAAAAAAATTAAAAACATGAGGATATATTATTATTAGTGTCTTAAAACATATTTTATTGTTTTCAAGATGTGTGGGTATGTATAAATATGTGTGTAAATGATTGAGTGAACATGTAGGTAGAATAAGCCAAATCTAAACTAAGATAAAGGATAGAAGGGTATGAGATTAGATAAAAATGACTAATGAGAAATGGTGAAGTTTTAATCCTCATAATTGATCTTTTAAATATTAGTCTTACTTGAAATCTCGTAGATTCTCCAAACTAAATATTTTTATACCCAAACAAGGCTAGTAGGAGTTTAAGCCCAAAAGGGAGCTTGTATAAAGAAAGGGAGCAAAGGGATTGAATTAAGTGCTTAAGTAAGGTTTTAAAGAGAGTATTACTAAAGAGAAGGGAGTCTTGATGTGGTCTAACTCATTTTTGTTCTTGATATATTTTTCTAAGGTCATTTAGCATTGACAACTTGTGAAGGCTATAGAGAGTATTTAAACAAAGAAAGATTCAATTCATTAAAGGTTAGTGAATGGTTTATTGATGATTTAAAGTTCAACTAAAAATTATATAGGATGAACCCATTACATTTAGGAAGATACCTTATTTTCACTATTTCATGTTTGCACCAAAAGAATTGTGAAGATTGATTCTTGAATATGAGAAGGGGAACATTAAATGAAGGGAATAGGCAAAGTTTGGGAAAATATGAGATATAAATTTGTATCATTTGGTATCAGAACCATCTTGATGCTCTAGGGAAGGTGAATACATGTATATACACTATGATAATATTGAATTTTACATATTGATTAAGAAATTAAAATAAATCAATAGGATAGTTTGGAAAAGAGACTTGTTAAAGGATAGAGTAAGAAGGCAGATAAGATTAGGTATGATGTAATTTGTTATTAATTCATTTAATTTGAATATATGAATAATTGTAAACAATAAAGTCTTGTGGTGGCAGACCTTAATAAAGAGGAAAGAAACTCATAAATAGAGTTCAAGAGAGAGAGATAGAGAATATCATAAAAAGAGCTTGAAAATGGGAAGATAGACCTAGTACAAAGGTAAAGAATTCAAAATCCCAAGTGTGGTCTCAAATAGAAGGTTAAAATTTTGAACCAAAAGGTGATGGTCCAAGTGAGACCGAGACAAAGAGAATAATCCACCCAAGTGTGGTACTCAAGGAGAGGATGAGAGAAGAGGTAGCAAGGAAAGAGAAAGATAGGGTTAAGCATGAAAGACAGAAGGAAAAGATTGAGATGGATAGAGAGATGGTAGAGTTGAGGCAGAAAATGGAAGTGATGCTAATAAAGATAGAGTAGATTAAGGATTATGTGAATCAATATCTTAGATGGGTCATGAAAAGGAATCCACTCAAGTGGCTAATCAATAAAATAGTGGAAAAGAGGAAAATATAAAAGAGTAAGGACAAGGATATAATCCAACCTCATGATATGAAATATAATATTGCTTTGATATGTTTTTGATCTGGGAAACAATTTAGGTGATAATTCGGGTGACAATTCCACCCCAATTGATGATGGAACTTCCGAGAGCCATAATTTTTGCACCATAGCTCCAATTAACTAACCGTTTAAACCATTGTAAAGCTAAAAATGAGGAGAACATCATGAGATGGCATTAAGATCCAATCAATGAATTTTTACCCTTGAAAACCCAATGTAAGTTCCCCAAATTTCAATTTTAGTAGTGCAGTCTAAAAATAGTAATTCCTTGAATTTTGTATTGTTTTAAATCTTCGAAGTTAAACCACTTAATCTCCCTCGATATTGGTGACCTTCCACATCCTCCACATGATTTAAATATGTGTATATATGAAGAGGTAAACTAAAATGTGAAGATAGACATCTCTTCCCAGAGATAAGCATATATTTGTATTACGATCTTGAGTAATACTACATCTCTTCTCAGAGAATTCATTGTTACTGTGTTATTTCTATGCTATTGAAATAGTTATCAACTAGAACTTCTGAGTTTTGGATCAGTTTGAATATAGGTATGAGATATAAAGAGAAGGATGAGATAGTTGAGCTAAATCATCATCTCAAGGAACAAGAGAAAGAGTCATATGACCAAGTGGTGATAAAAAGAATACATGATGAAGAAGAAAGTCCATGTAGAGTGATGTTTATGGAACAAGAACAAATAGGTCAGCCATGTTGGAAGCAAGATAGAA
>JARHVA010004890.1:330000-435000 GCA_037957365.1 Torreya grandis
GTGTCTAGGTGAGTGGAAGAGGTGCCTTTGTAGTCAAAGTGATAATGATAAAGTGTGAAATGTTTTTGTCCTAGTGTCCTCGAAGTTGGCTTGGTTGATCTTCAAAGTTTGACTATGTAGATATGATTAAAGACAAGTTTGAAAAATTGATAATGTGTATGTGGTTATATAATATTTTTTATATGCTTTGATTGCTTGTTTTCATGAGTGGATTTCATTTGGTTGATTATTGTTTTTATCTAGACATTTTGGGTTTAGTAGCAAAAAATCTGAGTAGGTAGATTGATGATGTCAGAATTTCCACATGTGGATGATTTATGGGGATTTGGTCATATGGTTTTTATCAAATTAGTCCCAGGTTAATATGTTCCAATTCTCAATTCATGTAATTAATCACAACCAAATATTTACATGTGCAAATCTGGTGTCCCAAGGATTTTGACAGTGTTTTCTATGTTCACATAGAGCTGAGTAAGCAGTTTAGTGACATGATATCTCACATATATGAAAGTTTAAAGAGTAAAGTTATATATAGATGAATTAACCTATGATATATGATCTTATGCACTAAATTTCATGTCATTCAACTAATCAAAATAAAATATATGCAAGTGTAAAGTTGGGTTCCCAAGAAATTTGACAGTGTTTTCCCATACTTGGCCAAATTTGCATGTGGAAAGAAAAGCTAAGTAGGCATTTTGAATGTGTTATATTTCACATACATGAAGGTATTATGATAAAATGATCGTATAGGTTTAATTATTTTTTTCCTATTTTATATTTTCTAAATTTTAGGTCATGTGATGAATCGCATCAAAAGATATACATGTGCAAAATTGGCCTTGTAGGCAATTCTAGGCATAGTTGGCTTTGTGGTAAAAAAATCTAAGTAAGAAAATTAATGGAGTTATATCTCAAATTTATAAAGGTTATATAATATTTTTTATAAATGAATATATTCCCCTTTGTAATGTGATCTTATGGTTTAAATTTTAGATCATGCACCTAAACACAACAAAATTTATTGAGGTTCAAAGTTGTTTTCTCAGATAGATTCCAAGGGTTACCATACTTAGTCAAATTTTTACTAAGTAAATTTCAAACAAACATTTAAGAGATTTATGAAGTGAATTTTATCCAAGATTTTAGGAATTAGTGAGATGGAAAAAAGTTCTTGAGGTTTAATGTTGAGCAAAGGTAAAGGATAAGGATCTAATAGTTTGCATTTAATCATGCGATTGAGATCAATAACGTGAGTTGAGTCAAAGCAGCCAAACTATTCAAAGTTTAACATCATTAAATATTTATATCCTTAAAATAATATTTATGGTGAATGATTTATCTATCCATCTAGGAAAGAAGATGATAACATGGTGTTTGAGGTTTAACTATGATCGTTTGAATTTAACAAAAGAAAGACTAATGTCTAGTTTTTTGGCCATATCTTTTGATAAAAGAATAATTTTATCATAGTGTAAAAATAAATTTTTTATATGACTCCAAGATAAAAAAATAAATATAGATTAAAATTTATATAAGTGTGCATAACCAAAGTTATTAAGGTTTAAATTTGACTATGTTTTAATTCATAATGACTGTATGCACAAAAAGGTGTTTGATCTAATTGAGTGTTAACACAAGGGTCTTGTGATGGATACAGACACTTTATAAGGACTCATAGATAATGCGTCATGGGTCAATATACTTGGAAAGTGTTCTTATTTTATTATTTTTCTTAGAGTAGTATTAAAGAAGTGAATGGGTCTCCATAGGACCTAAAAAGTGACTTAGGCTTATTTGAAAGAGAGTTGTGCTTAAGTGTGACCCATGTTATATGCCTTAAGGGTGAAGGCATGTATCATGGATGACTAAAATATTTTGGAATAAATAATTAATTAAGGAGATATAAAAGGTAAAATTAAATATAGTGATTTCTTGACTTGGAGAAGACATGTATGAGAGACTTATGAGTAGGTGCTTAAAGTGGAGGCTTATGTAGATTAATAGAGTCTGTGTTAAGAGTATAATAGAGGCCTATTATAGAAGAGTGAAGAAGATAAATATGTGAGTATATCATGTGTTGAAGAGTGTATAATATAGAACAAAGACACAACTTAGAGTGAGGAGTATGTGTATGATTAATTGGTCATGTTACTAGTATTATGATAAAACTATTAAATGTTGATGAGAATAAAAAGTGTGTAGTGATCCAAAAGATGGTTTTTGGATGAATTTTGAGTGTGTGAAGAAGTAAAGGAAAATATTTTATAATATTTACATCATCAAGTGTTGAAGACATCAGTTCAAATGTGGAGGTGCTCATTTCATAGGAGGTCATAAGGACTTAATCTTCCTTAGGGGCAAGTGCTCCTTGTGAAACAGGTGTTTCACTAAAAGCCTTAGGTCAGAAGGACTTGACCAAGGTTACCAGTTAGAAGGAATTGACTAAAAGGTTTTCAAAAGGACTTGATCATCTTAGGGGAAGGTCCTTCTTGTGAAATTGATATTTCACTAAATCTTGGTTAGATGGACTTGATCCATCTCTTGTTTGTAATCTCTTATAGGACAAGTAGTCCATGTGTTATAGGCTTGAAAATGGGTTTTATTCCCTATGATGGTTTCCCATAGGAACTATATGCTAATGTTTTTGATCTTTTGTATGTATTAAATGAATGAGCTCTATTGTTAATGTTTCTTTTTCAAGTTAATATATGCTAATTATTTAATAGTTTAAAAGGATTAGAATTGAGATTGAAATATTTGGGCTCACTAACTCACCACCCCTCTTAGTTATTGTACCTTTAACATGAGTCTTTTCATATTCCAACCTATTACAATTCATGGATAAAGGAGAAAATATACTTATACATGATAAAATGAGTACATAACACACAATTATTAGACATCTATCTTATCTAATTTTACAACCCAAATTATTCTCCTAACACATTCATCGAGATAAAATTTTGTCTCATCCTCAGAAAATGTTATAGGATCTTCAAAATTACACAAGTGATCATAGGTTCAAGAAATAGTAAGACTAGTAAGAGTCATAGTAATCCTTCAAGGTATGATTTCTAGTTTTTACCTCTTGTGCACTACTTAGCCACCCTTTTGGGTTTTTAAATAAGTATCATATCAACCTACCATCCTTTAGGGTTTTCAATATGCTATCATAACAAGGTGGAAATCCTTTATGGGTTTTTAACCAACTTGGCCCCAGTTGTCTTATTAAATCAACCCCAATATAAAATGTGTATGCCAAATTAGTTAAGTTTTGTACTATGTGTAGTACTTAACTTGATGGAAGTGGCATAGGCAAAGATGATGACTAACCAAAAGAGTCCTTAGACTTGGACTGTACGACCTTATATTGAGTGATGATCTTCTAGAGCCCTGAAGGTGGATTGTATACAATGGTGTTGACTATCTAGGAAATGTTACTGGGAAAAAGAGTCAATTAGTCTTGTAGGCATCCTAGTCTAGCATCACTTCTTGGATCATCTAAAGTAGGGTGTCAAATAGAGCATAGTAACTAATGATTTGGTTGAAATCTATGTCATTAATTATACTCGTGGTTGCCTTGGTATTGGTGACCCTTTATTGAATCTCATCACTCAGCTACTCAATATTATATGTGTATCATTGAGCTTGGAGGTTGGAAAAATAACTATGAAAAATTTGAATCTACTAATTAAGGAGGTTATCATGGACATTTTCCCTAGCATTGAGTGACTCTTAGAGTGCTCCATCATTTTAATCCCTAATGGTAGTGTGGTTGACCAAGGTTTATTTTATGGTGGCAGTCATTGTAAAGTCTATGCTAGAACTAGTTAGGTAATTATATTATTATTGCTTCCAATCCAATAAGTTGCATGTGACCTATTATGCTTGATTCATATCAATATATATCATGCCTTGACACTCCTCCAATAAGGTGATGAGATTTTTATCCTCAATATTAACCTCCTATCCCAATATGGTGACTACACAAAGTTTCTATGCTATGAACCAGTCCTTGGTTAACTCAAATACTAGAGTCTTGAGTTGAAGGTGATCAGACATGACTTGGTCCCTAATTATTTGAGTGACCAACTTGGGATAAGCATCTTGGATAAGATTTGTAGATTCACATAGGGAAGAATTCAACTCAATATTTTTAGAATTTTATTGATCCATTTCCTATTCCATAGAGGTGTCCTTTTCTGTAATGTTCTCTTAGAATGCTATCACACCCTTTAGTTTCTACAATGTTATTCTAGAGAAATCCAATGATGATTCTTATTAGAAGGGGAATGATGAAAATGTACTTTAATTAACTGAAGGATTAGGTCATGGCATGGTTTTAAGTGGAAGAGATAAGGTGGTACATCGATCACCCAAAATTGAGACATCCTAGAGCCAAACTCCTCCTAAAGTTAATTCTAGTAGTTGCAGACCTGTTTAAGTGGCAACTAGTTCTTCTTCTTGTTCTAGCTACTCGTATTCAACTTTTTATTGCTAAGGAACCTATTGTTATTATTTCATGGATATCTAATAAAATATTAAGTTGATGCATAACATCTCCAACTTTTTTTCTTTTGGTTACTCTATTGTTTTTATAATAAGATCATCATGTGTAGCTTTCTATTTCACTTTTTCTTCCTCCTATAGTTTCTTCATATTTATTTTTCCTTGCTTTTATTCTTCCATAGTAGTAGCCTTGACTTATTTATATTTAGAATATTATGGCACTTGTACCACTGATTATGCTTGTGATTTTGATACACTTTCTTTATGTGCCTAAACGTAGGCAAGCTATTTAGGTAGGGATTTATTTTCATCTTCTTTCTTATTCTTTATAGCTTCCTCAACTTGATGCAATGCAAGAGTGGCATCTTCCATGGATTGTTTAGTTTGTACCACTATATCCTATTTTTTCTTTTCTTCTTTAGCCTTAGCTTTGCCAATGATCTCATCTTCTTTATTCTTTTAATCTTTATCCATTTTATTCAGATGTACCTCCTGTACTTGATTAGCCACATCATCATCTTCTTATACCTTCTTGGCCACCTTGATATATTTTTTTTATCAACCAATATGTCTTATTCCTTTTATGTGGCCTCAACTTCTTTGGTTTGCCAACTTTCTTGTTGAGATTGCAATTATTGAGCTACTCTTTATTGCATTTATTTTCCACTTTTTTAAATCATCATTCTATGACATGAGTTGATTCTTCCTATGAATCCTATTTTTATTTTACTATAGGTTACTCTAGTGTGTGATCTTTGACCTCTTGGGCTTGTGGTGAAGGCAAAAAATCACTAGATTGGACCATGGAGCTATAAACATGTGCTTTCTTGTATCCCAAGGTAACTAACCTACATTTGGGTGGTGATAAACTTAAATATGGAGCAAGTTGTGCTTCTTTCATTAGGTTATCCAAGTGAGTGTGTGTTCTTTGAGGGTAGGCAATACCCTAGCCTCATGCCTAGTTCTTGGTCTATGTACAAGAGAATCATATGGGGTTTCTAAGAGTGACACAAAGACATATTCATCTATGAAGGTGGTATAAGGTTGCTATTAGAAGAATTCAATGATTTTATATAGTTACTTATCTTCTTCCTATATAATGTCAATGATGATAGATGTAGGGCATGGTGGTAGGTCCACCCATAGAGTTAGAGGAACCTTCTTAGACACTTGGACTATGCACACTACCTTTTAGAAGAAGAATTTCATCTCCTCCTCCCTATTTTATAAGTATAGCCATATCAATAACCATTACTTGGTATATTTCTTGCTCATCCATGTATATCTATGGTAAGTCACATGATATTTTAATTTGAGTCATCTTAAGATTATCTAACTAGGTTATAGTTCTTGTTCTACACTTTAATGGAGGAGACATGGATTGATTTTTTTAAAAGTACTTTCACTTTCCTTTATGTAGCTATTAAGTAGTGTCTTACTATTATTATGGTAATATAGGGACTATTGTGCCAGGTGGTATAACCTAGAGTGGTGTCACACAACTAGCTATGAAGGCTTTCTATTTTGTGACTTTGGTATATGCCATGGCCATAGTAACAAATAATGGTAGATTTATGAAGGGTGACCTCAATAGCTCATGGATATGGATGAACATACCTTTTGGTATAAAGGTGATAACATAATGTTATCCCAAGTATTGTATGTCATAAATTACCACTAGAGGATGTGTGGTAATTATTTCTAGGCACTCCTCCCACAATGTCTTGAATATACCCTCATGGGATAGGGTTATATGCTCATGTGTCCATTTTAGGCTGAGTAATTCCTACATTGGCCTGTAGTTAACATCAGGGTTCACCTCTTTCTCAAGGGACTTATATTATGTGAATCATAACTTAAATATGATAAAATGTTACTAAAATGTCTTCTTGGGAGATGGGTGGAACTTATCAATGTTCATAGTTATTTATTAATTAAATTATTTAAGCCAATTAAACTACTAATTTTGGTGGAACATGTAGTGTGTAATGTCCATGACCCCTTTTGGTATTTGTTTAGTAGACTTGGTGGTCTACCAAAACCTCTGTGTGATGCATTATACTAGGATACACACTATTATGCTGTTAATTCCTCCAATTAGGATCCATCTAGATCCCCAAACATAAAAATCTTAGACCTCTTGAATAATAGGTGGCATTCTCATCTTGTATGGGGCAAGAGAATCTCCTCACACATACATGTCCAAAGCTCAAGTCATTACTTCTATGCTGATGATGATCATGGTGTCAGGGATAATTTAAATGTTACCATCATTTTAGTGATCGATCAATACTTGTAAAATATCCTCCAAGTCACCAAAATTTGGCATGTGAAGTATATGTTCAACATCTTTGCTATGGAAGTAGTGGGGGATTGCAAGAGCCATTGGTTGCGTAGCATCGATGGGATCTAGGAAAAATAGTTTTTTCTCTATTACTTGAATAAAATTTAATGGCTCAATATTATTGAATTTTGTTTGTTAAAGTTCCAGATTGATGCATATTACTTTTTTTTATCATCTATCAAAGCCCTAATGAGTTGTGAAGTATTCATGTTTACTGAGTGACAAAATTGAAACTCTATTAACTCTCTACATAGTAAAATTAGCTTACCTATTTTAAATTTTAGATCATGAAAATATTTACAAGGATGAAATGTAGATTGGGTTCACAAGTTTATTTCTTTATAAAATTTTCACCTATTGGTTTCTATGTAAATGTTGTGCTGAGATGTCCATTTTATATGAATGTAATTTTTGATGTGGAAAATATTATATAATCTAATAATTAATGAAATTAGTCATTAACACATATGTGGAGATACATAATTATGTTCTTTGATGTTTATACTAGAGTATGAATGGATGATGTTAATTGGTTACCAATTTGGTGAATATTAGATCAATCAATCTTTGGATTTGGCATTAAATACTTAGGGATGACCATTATACAGTGAATATCTTTATTGATGTGACTTGTCTATACATTTTTCAAACTTAATTTCTTTCTTTTACTCCTATTGACATCCATGATGACACACCTAAATTCTTCTTTGCATGGTTGGTGTATGCTATACATTTTTTATGGTTACCAAAAGCTATTGAAGAGATCATCTACAAAAACACATGCACACAAAGAAAAAGAAACATATAAGAAAACATATAAAAATGGGAAATCCTAATCTTATTTGGTGATACATGGCACCCACTCACTTAGTATAATGAGATTAATTAATACTATTGGTGGTAGGGATTAAGCCTACAACCATTAACCTATCCTAGCAAAATATCTCCCTATAGATATCTCAAAATATTAGTTCCTTGCTATGATATTTCATGTATAACATAAGGCCATTTCCATCTAATCTAGAATTTTCCTAGAAATGCTTTGAAATTAATATCATATAAAAAAATTAGTTGATCTTTATGAAATTCCTTATGGTGTAGATTCCTATCATGCCATGCTTTCTAGATTTGCTTTTAAACTTCCTGCATCCAAGATGCTCTACATTGATACTCATCCATCTGATTTAGTTTGATAAGACTACTAGTGAGAGACTCATCATTCCCTAGTCTCATGACCATTATAATGCACAAAATGGGTACCAAATATTCCATTGGCATAACTAATTCAAATGAATAGGTGAAATAGAATGGAGTAAAACTTATAATCCTATTATAATTCATGTGATATGACCAATGAATCATAGGAATGTGATCTTCCCAATCATCCCTCTTGACAGCATAAATATTTGTCAATATTTTACCTAATATTTTATTAGAAGCCTCAGCTTGGTTGTTAGCTTGTTAATGGTATGCATTAATTTTATGATGAGAAATCATGAATTATTTAATAATGTATTTGATGGTATTATTCAAGAAGTGTGTCCCTTGATCTCTAATGAGATTAATGGGGCACCCAAACCTTGTAATAGTATTCTCATATAAAAACTTTGTTATGTCCTTCATACCATAGTTGGGTGTCATAGTAGCTTTGACCTAATTTGGTAAAGTAATCTATGCAGTAATAATATACCTTGATTTGTTTCATTTACTCGATGGGTTGATAGATTTGACAAAATCATTGCCCCACTATTTAAAAATTTGTTCAACTAACAAAGGCTAAAATGGTATTTCATCTCTTTGTAGTGGTTTATACATGCATTAACATATGTTTTAGTGTTGTGCTAGTCTATGTACATCCTAAAAAAGTTTTGGCCACCATAACCCACTGTGTAACAATTTCCTGGTAGTATCTTCTCTAACAAAATGACCTCTTATTATTCTTTGGTGTGCCTCATGTAAGAGTTGTGGGAATTCATGTTCCCAAATTACCTTGTATAGTAATTCATCTTTTCCTAAATGATACAAAAGCCCATTTATAATGGTATATGGCAAAGCTCTAGTGACAAACTAATTCATGTCTCTTTTTTAGTAGTGTACAAGGAATGCTCTTTGTTTAAGGAAATTAGCAAGTGCTTTAAAAAATTTGAGGATTGCATAAATACAAAATAAAAGGGAATCAGGATTATCCTCTTATAGTTCTTATATTTCTTCCTAATTTATGATGCAACTAAGATGATCCAAACCCATGTTTTCACTTCTTGGCTTGACTTTAATGTGAAAATGGAATTCTTGAAATAACATCCACTATCTAGAAATACATCTTCCCAACATCATCTTATTGACAAGATAGCACAAGGCTTCAAGATCTATGAAAACATCAAATGGTGTCATTGGAATATAGTGGCCAAATTTATGTAGAGAAAACATTATAACTAGTATCTCTCTTTTAGTTTTTATGTAATTCTTTTATGTTTCAGACAACTTTTGGATTGTAAAATACATTAGGTGGTTCAGTTCATCCTTTTTTGGTTATATAATCATAACATCAACTGTGATACCCAAAGAATAAAAATGCACATGAAATGGATTGCTCCAATATGTAAAGATGAGGATAGGCACAATGATGAATCTTTGTTTCAATTATATCAAGGTTTCTTGACACTAAGTTGTCCAAACAAACTTTGTACCTTTGCATAGTAAATACTCTAATGGAGATGAAATGGTTGCATATCCCTTAATACACTTTTTATAGTAACATTATGGAAAGTAAAGATTTTACTTCCTTGGATATGATTGGTTGAGACATACTTAAAATGACTATAGTTTTGGCCTAGTCTACCAAAATGTGTTTACTTCACACTACATGACGTAGGACACTAAAAGGTGTAAAAAATAAGCATTTTTTAAAATTTAGGGTAATGCACAAAGCTCAATAGTGTTATAACAGGAAGCATAACTTGGACAAATGTGTTTTTTTTTAAAAAATACTACCCAATAATTGAGTTAAACTTCTATGAATTCATGAATGAAATCTTTGAACTCAATCATCACTACACAAGAAAAAACATAGGTGCATTCTTGAGGCCTAAAGGCATTACCTTGTATGCAAAGGATCCCTATTAAATGGAAAAGGTAAATATGAAGATCTATATTATTATTTGATAGGTATTTTATGTTAACCAATGAATCCATTCATGAAAGAGTAAACTTCATGACCTATGATAGATTCCAGGACTTCATCTATGAAGGGAATTGGAAATCGATCATTCACACATACATCATTCATAATTTTATAATCACCACATACTCTAATTTACCCTATTTTATTAGGTTACACTACCATGGTACTAACTTAATCTACCTTTTCTATTGGATAGATTATACCTACATCTTACATTTTATCGAGTTTAACCTTTAATTTTAATTTCATGTTTGGATTCAACTTGTATGGTTTTTTCTTTATGGATCATGGGTATTCCTTGAGTTCCATATTAATTTCTCCTAGAAATGGATAAACTCCTATGATCTATAAAAATTTAGTGGGAAACACATATTGATAATCTTGTAAGATTTGCATAGCTTTATAAAATTCAAATTCATTTTAGTAGTCACCTTTATGTGCTAATTTAGGAATTTACTCACTTTTGATGTTCTCCACATGTTTTTAATGGATTTCTAATAAATCTTACACTTTTACTCAGTAACATATTCTTATATAATTTGATTCCTTTCCTATTATAGAATGTGTATGTTGAGTATCTTGTCTTCTTCAGTAGGTTCTATGATAGGGTCCCTTACTAGTTATATTGGCCCTTTAGGTTCAAACAAATCAATCATATCAATATCACCATCAATATCTAAATCTTAAGTGTCCTCTTATTCATATTTTATTTGGTGGAAAAGATGAATGAAAGATTTTTCTTCTATCTTAGCATATTTATATATTTTTAGTGTTATATTTAGATCATAGGCTATGTTCTTCTATGCAATAAATTCTATAACAGTGATTAAATATTTTGCAAATCCATGGCATAGGAAATGTTTGATATTTACTAGCACATTACGAACTAGAGGGTTATAATATTAAAAAAAATTTATATGAAGTCTCTTTGGAACCATGCCTAATATTTTGTCTCCATATTACATTCTTGACTTATATAACATCTTAATGGTAAAGGATCTAGTGTGTAATGAAAGATGTGAACCCAATACTTTAGTACAACACATTCTTTAGTCTAGACTTCAACACATTTGTGAATATAGATTTTAAGGCACTCACCTTCTCAGAAGAAAGGTTAATTAATTTTGATGACATATAATAATTTGAACATGTTAATCATGAGTTTAAACACATAATCTCAATCAAGTTGATCATTTTTATGAATTTCCCATAATGTCATTGTAATTCCTTTTAGAGCATATTTCAAAGCACTAACAAGTTGACTAATGGTAGGTACATGAACTTGTAGATTAAAAAAGAATTGAAAGATATCCTTAGTCACATAGTACATATGAATTTAGCTTTCATGTGCAAAGATAATTCTCATAGGTTAGAGTTCAAGATCGCCATGAGCCCAGTTGAGTAGGTGAGTTTCTAAATATCTACTGATAGACAAAGTTATTTCCTAAAGAAAAGTGACTTTTTTGGTTGGATCTACATAATCTTGCATATGATCATTTACTTGATAGATGAAATAAACTTCTAAATAAGTAGGGTATTTAGTAAACATGTGTGTATAATTATCTATGACAAATTGGGTTGTTAATAGCTGAGTAACTACTAGTTTAGGCTTTCATTGTTTAGATGTCTTCAACAATTGAGTGAGTAAAGATTGTACTTGAGGTTTAGTATTCTCATATAATAAATTACACTCAGCTATGCACATAGATTTTGGGTTCACTTCAATGTTTACCTTCATCCATCTAGTTTCTTTAATGACATAAGGAGAGTTTGGTCTAGTCAAAACAATGTAGGGTTTGTGTGCCTTATTCAAAGTAATGATGACAACCTTATCTCCTTGATGTACCTCTAGTTGATTTTTTAGAGTATTAATAGTCATTTGACCATCATATTCCCTTTTCTTGCCAATCAACATAGTGTAATGTGTTTTTGTTGTCTTCATATCAATGACTTCAAAGTCACCTCACAAGGTCAGTTTTATGAATTTGATCTAAATGTCTTCTAATATAAAAATGGGCTTAACTCTTCTATAGTATTCTAGGATCATATATAATGGGTAATAACTTAGAATCAGTCATCCAATATATTCCCATGTAGACTTGAGAATCATGTTGAATGTGATACAAAAATAAAAGATAGTATTTATATTTTCATATCTTATAAACTCAATGTTGACTCATGTATCTACATCCCATGTTTTATTTATTCTCACATACCAAACAATATTTTTTGTCTTATGTTGTCCTCATTGTGAATACTCCAATATATTATGTAACAAGTTTGTGATATTTTGAGAGATTTTTTATTACACAATATGATTAAAAGTTTTAGTAAATATGTCAGTTCAGTAACAACTTTATTGTAAAGCATAATGTGCAAGATCTAACCATACATTTGGGCATCTATTTTTGTAACATATCCTTCATTAATGTATTGGTGTTGAATATTTTTCAACATCTACACAAATTTATACATGAGCCCCTTTTCTATAGTTAGGTCTAGGTATTTGTCCTATTTTGATTTTTGGATTCCCTAGTCTAGAGGTATTCCAAGAGGAGGCAATCCTCTCTTTGTATGATGGTGTCCTATAATGGCATTTAGGAATGCATCCTCCTTAGGTTGTAGATTACCCATGTTAACATTCTTTATGGCATTTTCCTTTCTTCACTTTTCTAAGATAAGCTAATATTTTTGTCTCATGATGGACATATATTCTACAATATGCAGAGTAATATTATCTTTGGGGATTGAAATGGAAATTTCATTGCACATGATTATACTCTCCATACAAATAACATTGTGAAGGAGAGAATTGATAGTTATTTCATCTGCCACCTTGGTAACCTCCTCTATATCTTCTCCTAGATTGTCCTATACTCTACTAATAATCTCCTTTATACCCTCCCTATTATTTTAATATATACCAATGTTGATGTTGTTGGGTATTATCTCTAATTTCAGATTATTATTACACATCTAGTGGGGTCTAACTAGTTTGTTTTTGATACATTATTGATTGATTCGAAGGTAATGCATACTAGTATTATGGTGATGGTGGAGTCTAACTTAGTGAAGGAGGGGTCTAACCAACTAGCCCTTGAGGCACATACTGAGTTGAACTAGGAATCCATTGTAGACCTACTTGGGTAAAATAGCCCTTATCAACCTCTAGGCCTATAATCATTTCCTTCCAAGGACACTCATGTAGAAATGGTGAATACATTTTTGGTGATGTCTGATTCGAGCTCCTATAAAGTCCTACAATTATTTTCATCATGATTATGTTACTTAAAAAAATTACAGTATAAACATTTTGGTTTTTTTACATATTTTAATAGGAGATGAAATTACATTGTTGTATTCTCTACTACTTGACATATTTCATAGAACTCTATCTTGATCTTAGGAAAATCATTCTTGTGATGTCCTTTCCTACATTCCATGCAACATAAATTTAATTTTGGTTTATTTCCTCATGACATTTCTCCATCATCCTCATAAAATCTTGAAATGTATTTTAAATATTAGAAATTATAATGGGAGTTTTCCCATAGTGTTCAATTTTCTCCACTCATAGGGTAACATCTCTAGCATCTTCCTTAGTAGCATATTGAGTCTATGCTATATCAATTATGATTTTGGAACATAGACTTTTGACAAACCACTCAATTTTTTTTTCTAATGTAAATTCCACCCTATTCATAACATCAAAAAACCTATAATCATAATCACATATTGATTCTCTTGACTTCTTCCTTATCTCCTTCAAGTCTTGAATAATCTAACTTGTACATTTATTTATCTTGAAATCTATGATAAGCCATTCCTTAACCTAATTAATACTTGCCTTTGTAATTTTTATATAGTATATAAACTCAAGTACTCTTATATTTAGTGCCCCTATTAACTCACACTTCTTGATCTCCTCATCATTAATACCCTTAGGTTGGCATTTAATCTCACAAGTTAGTAAGTATTGTTCAAGGTCTAAAAAACCATCATATGTTGTCAAATTTATAAATTTTACTACAACACCCATTATTTAAATTGGTGTTAATGGGATCTACCACATATTTTTTATCAAAGGAGGTTGCATTCTATATG
Organism: Torreya grandis; assembly: GCA_037957365.1. Classification (NCBI taxonomy): domain Eukaryota; kingdom Viridiplantae; phylum Streptophyta; class Pinopsida; order Cupressales; family Taxaceae; genus Torreya; species Torreya grandis. The sequence continues at coordinate 344,142 of JARHVA010004890.1, forward strand.
ATCCTACTTGTATACTACAAATATTTATCTATCCACTAAGAGAGTTAACCTATGCACTCTATTTTTCTATGTTTCCTTATTTTCTTTGCTTGGTTTCAACAAACCCTATGGCCTTCAAAGCCTTTAAAATTTATGTTATTTCAATTTCATTAGCCAAATAATTCACTTACTGTAAAAATTAACCTTCCAAATTACTATCTTCCTATTCACCTAGTTGAAAACTACTACTAGAATATAAGAAATTAGACTCTGGGGACATGTGCTCTTTTGGTGAATGATTCTTTCCTATGACTTATTCTTCTTATACACTTGAACCTGAAATTACTCTATGAATTTTTTTATTTTTATTTTCTTAATAATTTATGTCCTTATATTGATAATACCTATTCTTGTAGCTGTGTACTACATCTATCATCTAACTATTATACTTCTACATTATTCTTGCCTTCTTCTTTGAACATCTCTTCTTCCTCTCATTATATGTCACTTCTTTGATTATATCATCATTCATCATCTTATTTCATCTCAAATTTACTAATAATTCATTCTTAATCTCACTCATTAATTTTTATTACTTGTTAATAATTTATTTTACTACTACTCTTAATTCTACTCACATCTACTTAGGTATTCTTCTATTTACTCCATCTATTTTATTGTCATATCTCATGTTTTAAATCCAAACTTTTATTATGACTCTTATTACCTCACATATTCATTATATATTTAGGTTCAAGTTATATCTTATCATCTAATCATCATTCATTATGATGTTTCACACACCCACATATACCTGACATAACTAATCCATATTATCTGGAGTGGGCACCATGGCTGTGTCCACAACCAACATCTTCACAAGGATAGGTAGTCATTGTAAAAATTTCACTCAATTTCCTCTAATGAGAAATTCCTTTGTATATTTGAAATATATGTATCCTTGTACTAAAAAATTATTTATATATCCATCTAATATAGTAGAAACCCAATAATCTATTGTTGTTGTCTAGTTAGTTTCCAATTTCTACAACTAGTCTATCTTTTCTTCAGTCTAGATTATTGTTTCTTCTATTCTTGGGTCAAAAAAATAATATTCCAACTATGCTAACCATTTATCTATCAATTCATGAAAATTTCACCAATTTGTTTTTTTAAATCTCTTTATAAATATGCTCTCGAATGATTTCTTATATAGTAAGACTAGTTTGTTTTGATTATTCTTCTGAAAAATTACATATCCTTCGGTCTAACCATGTCTCAATATCTCTCTACCCTAGTAAACATCTTAGCATAATTTCCTCTAGAAGGAGTGTTCTATGCTCACCAAACCATTTTTAGTATAGGTTTATGAAGCATCATATCATGCAAAGGATGAGGATAGTTAGGATATACTCTGCCAATCAAAAATATGTGAATAAGAAATCTGGTAATAAGAATCATAAAGTTAATTTTAATGGGAATTACAATATTCATGGTAAATATGGTCATATAAGGAAATATTATTATAAAAAATAGATATAATAATAAAACCTATAAAAATAAGAAAGTCAAGAAAGGTTCTAACTAGAATATTCTGAAGATTCAAAAGCATAATAAGAACATAATTTTATTGTTATTACTCTATATGCTACCTTGTTTGCTTTTAATGAAAATAAATGGATTTTAGATGGTGTTTCATTGCATCATATCAATTTATTTTCTAATATTTTATCTAAAACTAGAGATATATCTAAAACTATTTATCTAGGAGATAATTGATTTTTAGAAGCTACTAAGGAAAAGTAAATTTTGTAAATGTTGTTATAAAAATTGTTTTTATGTTTCAAAAATTAAGAAAAATGTGTTATAATGTTATCATATTATTAATAATTATTTAATTTTAACTTTGATTAAGGATAAATGGTATATTATAAATCAATTTAGTTTTTTGGTTTTTGAAATAATTCAATAACATGGTTTATATATTTTTAGGCTTCTTATGCATGTTTTCTTTCATCATAAAATAAGAATGAATCTCAATTATAGCATATAATATTATGACATGTTTATTTTAAAAGATTATATGATATTTATTCTCATAATCTTGTTATTGTTCTTCATTCTATTTATTCTCATCATGAAGCTTGTTAGAGTTGCTTACATGGTAAGAAACATACTAACTACTTTCATGAAATCGATAATGAAAATTACTCACATCCTTTAGAACTTATTCATAGTGATGTTATAGCACCACCCAAAGTTGCATCTCCTAATAGTTGTTTATATGCTTTTAATTTTATTGGTGATCATAATATAATTATTTAGTTGTATTTTATGAAGAAGAAATTTGATGTATTATCTAAATTTAAATAATTTAAAGCTATTATTGAATATTTTTCTATTTTTTATATTAAGAAATTAATATCCAATAATGGTGATAAATATATTAGTAAATAATTTTATTCACTTTGTACTAGTTCTAGTATTCAAAGAGAGTTAATAACTCCCTATTCCCTATAGAAAAATTATATTATTGAAAGAAAAAACTACACCATTATTGAAATATATAGAACAATGTTAAAGTTTTTAAATGTTCACAAATTATTATGGGTTGAATCTGTGAATATCATTGTAAATATTCTAGATAGAGTCCCTACTAAAGCTTTGCATATTTCTACTCCTTTTTAAATGTGATCTAATAATAAACTCAGTGTGGCTCATCTTAAGATCTTTGATAGTCTTGCTTCCAAATTTATTCCTAAATTAAAAATAAATAAAATTAATTTTACCACCTATTTCTTATATTTTTTTAGGTTATGGAGCTAAAAAAAGCATTAAGAGTCTGTGATCTATCTAAAATACACCATTAAGAATATGAATGTTCTGATCCTTAAAAAAAATGTGAGATATTTGTGGAGCTCTCTTAATAATTTTATTTTGATAAACCTAAGTCTCATATTTATCCTTATGAAAAAATAAATTCCCCAGAGGAATTTGATATAATTATATATATATATATATATATATATATATATATATATATATATATATATATATATATATTAGATTCTAAGGATCCTTCTAAATTTTATATTCAATCCAAAAGTCCTAAATGGGTCAAATCCCTAATCCAATCATCTAATATTAATAATATTAAAAAAATTATTAGGATTCAACTTTCTTATCATGCTTCAATGACTATGTATGAATGTGAAACTCAATATTGTAAGGAAGCTATTGAAGATGAGAGATGTAAAGTTGTTATGCAAGCTAAGTATAATGAATTAATTAAAATTAGAATTAAAATCTTATCATAACTCTACCCAATTTACATATTATTAGTTTTAGATGGATTTATTAAATAAAATATAATTTAATTGGTAAAATTTATTAACTAAAAGAAAGTTTAGTTTGTCATAATTTTACTCAAAAAATTGGGATTGACTATGTTGAAACTTTTGCTCCTATAGAAAAAGGAGTACTGTTATATTACTTATTACTCTTACATCTCAAAATGGTTGGGTTATATACCAAATGGATGTCAAAAATTCTTTCATAAATAGTGATTTAGGATAAGAAATATATATGACTCAGCTTAAAGGTTTGACTAAATCTACCAAAGAATATTATGTTTATAAGTTAAAGAAATCAATTTATGATTTAAAACAAGATCCTCAAACTTGGAATTCTAAATCCACTACTTATTTTAAATAATTAAATTTCTCTAATCACTATTCTGATAATGATCTATTTGTTAAAATTTAAAATGGTCACTTAATCATAAATTTATTTTATGTCTATAATCTTATTATTAATATCAATTTAATTAGTTTAATTATTAAATATAAAGATAAACTAAGTCAAAATTTTCAAATGATTGATCTAGACATTCTTCATTAATTTTTAAGAATAGTTATATTTTAGGAAAAAAATTAATTATTGTATCATAGTCTCAATATGATCATAATTTATTTATTAAGTTTAATATTCTTGATTTCAATCCTACATCTACTTATATTGAAGTTAGTTTTAAGCTTGATCCAAAATCTACATGTGACAAAGCTAACCCCACACTTTACAGACAACTTGTTGGTAGTTTAATTTATCTAACTATTACTAGGTCATATATTTCATATGTTATAGGTGTTTCTTGTAGATTCATGAAAGATCCATACTTTTATCATTATAAATTTGAAAAAATGAATATTTTATTATATAAAAGTAACTATAATTTATTTTTTAATCTTTTGTTGATAATGAAAATTTATATGGTTATTATGATGTTGACCATGCTAGCGATACTATAGATTGAAAATATACTTTTAGATACATGTTTAAATTTGGTATAAGTGTTATCACCTAGAACAATAAAAAATAACATATTGTGTCTATGTCTTCAACATAATTAGAATATATAAGCGTTATAGAAGTTGATAAATAAGCCATGTGGTTGTGAAGGTCATTATAATAATTCCATTTAGATGTTTTTCATAGTACCACCTTTCTTTGTGATAATCAAACTTATATAACTCTAATGAAAAATATAGTCCAACCCTAATGAACTAATTATATTGAAGTTCATAGGTATTTTATCTAAGATAAAGTAATCGATGGTGATATTGATCTGCATTTTTACCCTATAGATTACTAATTGGTAGATATCTTCATAAAAACACTTGGTACTACCAAGTTTTATTAGTTTCATATAATATTTGTCCTCTTAGAGTTACCATTGAGGGGGAGTGTGAATGATAATTCCTCTTCATAATGGCCATGTGTTTCCTTATTCTTATCTATACTTCTCTTTATAAAGCATTGTGATAAGTCACTTTATGTGATTTTGGTAAACTTCATAGTTTTTGAGTTTAAAATATACGAATACTTATAATCATATTTTTTAATGGAGGTCCTTATGTTATCAAAATACCTAAAAATTCTTGGTTGATTATCCATGAGTAAATGAGATGCGAACCTGAGTGTGTATACACACTTTATATCTTGATACAAATCTTGATCATTCAAGATGCCTAAATTCAAAACTTGTAATAATTCTACTAAAATTAGTTTTCCACCATATTTTAAAAATGAAAATTTGAAACTTGGAATTTAGAATTTGAAAGAGAGTAAGGAAGTTATACAATTGAAAGAGTATGTAATCTAGTTGTCATGTAGCTTAAAAATAGAGAAGTGTGTGCCCCATTGTTAATGTATTTGGAGAAATTTTAAACCTATGGTGAGTTGAGAGTGATCAAGTCTCAATTTAAAAACCTTTGAAATCCCTTGAGTTGGAAATATTGTATTGTCTAACTTTATTTTGAATGTGTAAATTACTCTATAAATCAATTAAAGGATTGTAACCACCAAATGAGGCTCACTAAAGTACAAACACATATTTTGAGTGTCAATGGTCCACTTTTAACATTGATATGAATAACACCATTATAAAAGGATATTATGTTTGAAAATTTTTACCTTTGAAAATTTGGAATTTGAAAATTTTGAAATTTGAAAATTTCCATGTACAAACATGAACATAAATGAATTTTATACACATTGTATCTATATTAAATTGACATTGAATTCGATTTAAACATTTAATTGTTTTACACCTATAATATTGAAATTATTTTTTAACATGCCCATGCATATGAATTAATTATATGTGAATATATATATTGATATAACTATAATAATTAGTGAATATGCATTTCACACACCCCCATAATCTGAAAATTTTGAACCATGTTTTAATTTTATCATAAATTTGAATTTTTTTCTTCATGAGGACTTGAATTATCAAACCATTGTGATGTCCCCATTTTGAAATCAAATACATAATCTACAAATCATTATTCAGAAAATATAATTGTAAAATATGTGAAATATGTAATGATGTAGTAGAATATGAGTATTTTAATTGAATTGTATAATAGTAATGAATATAACATTGAGTTAAATATGAAACATATGTTAGATAGATATATCATTAAATAACATAAGCATAGTGTGCATGATAAATATAATGACACAATATTAAAAAAAATATAATTAATGTATGACATGAATCATGTCACCATAGTAACAAGTAATTAACAAGAAATTAATGTCATATAATGTAAAACATAAGGCCATAAAGACCACATACAAGGGACATGTGAATGTTGTATGAATATAGAAGGACAAGGGCCATAATCAAATAACATGATTATGCTATAAAAAAAATAATATTTATATATTATAAACACAAGGAAAAGGGCCATGCATAATAATCAATCAAGTCCTATATTATCATGTAGGCAAATGAGAATTAAGCATAAAAAAATGAGACTAGTCTATGTCATTGTTAGCAAAGAGCATATTCATGTAACATAATGTAAAGTATTAGTGATTAGAAAAAAATTGTCTGATATATAACTAAATATAATATTGAGGTTGTGTATAGATATAACCTATTAAATTGTTCACATGGAATGAAGATATGCCCCTAAATTAGCAAGGCTATTAAGTAAAAATGTAAGTTTTACATGAAAGATCCATGTAAAAGTATGTAAAATATCACTCTTAAATACCTTGTGAAAAGATACATGTTTTTTAAAATTGAAATATTCTATCTAATTGATATGAAATAAATAGCATATGTAAATAATTAAGATAGATACATTTGAAAATGATTTTTAGGTCTTGACTTTGATTTTTTTAAATTTTTGAAATTTTTTGACATATATGATTTTTTGTAGATTTTTAAAATATTTAAAATTAAATTTTTTGAAAATGTGATAATAAGTATGTTTTTAAAAAATATAATAAATGGGAGGGATTTGAACAATCCACAATAAGGTGCTAGAGCATAGTATGGTAAGAAGTAAAGTAAATGGTATGCCCCTACTATATGTTGATTTGAATCATAATCATGTAGAAAAGGGTGTCCATGCCCCCAATGAGAAATAATTAATGTGTGGTCAAGTAAATTTTTTGAGTAGATAAATGTGATCATGTAAGCTACCTATGTCATAGTAAGCTAGTGAATTAATTATTTGAAATCAATGTAAGATAATTGTTTTAGATTGTTTGAATTGATTTGAAAATCAAGAGGGCAACTGATCAAAGTAAAATTAAATACAAGGGATATAATAATTATTGGATAATGGATATAAGAGGTAGAAAAGAATTAAAATAAAATAATATATTTATAAATAAAAGTCTAAGTATCTAACTAATTATATGTGTGATGGGAATGTATGCATATACCATGACATGATATGAAGGAATGACTTCCCATGAAGATGAAGTGCCAAATGTAGATTCTTTTTAATTTGAATTTGAATAATATGTTCTAATATAAACATCAAATTACTATTCATATACCCATGTAAACATGTATCCTCATGTGTAGTTGGAGGATATATAATTGCATATACTTATGCTAAAGCTCTCTGAATAACATGTGATGCCTTAATAGATGAAGACCTATATTTTTGGCACTTTATTCTTTTGAGAATAAATCATTCTATTTAGAACTAACTGATGATGCTCATGTGTAACTATTTCATGCTCGTAAATGAATAGAGAAGCTGATTTTATCATGTTTTTATGCTCATTAATAGATGGAGAAACTGATTATGTAATATGCTTTGGAATATGTAAATCATTCTCTTGAATAATTATATAGACTATTTTGTTATCATGTTTCTCAATGTATATGCCAACCAACTATTTTTTAGGAGGATCAAATATCATTGGTTCTAAAGGATATTCATATTTTATATAAGTAATTTTGACCACTTGATTATCATGAATATATATGAGACATTTATATGTTGTATAAGGTACTTCTCCAAGGGCATGATAATATGTCAAACACCCCTATACTTGCTAGAACTAGAAATGGGGTGGGCACCATAAGAGGACCCAATTGTAAAGGTTGTTGGAAGAAATAAGACTAAGAGGGGTAGGTAAATCAATTTCATTATCAAATTATTATTTCATTTAAATATATCTTCTCATTATTCATAAATCAACATCATCATATGAGTAATATCAAATAGTCTAATAACATAGAAATGAGAATATAAAAATAACAAGTATGAAGACATAATCTAAATGGGGGATAAAAACCACTAAAAATAGCTTGGATAAATAGTCATATAAAGTAATTAATCATATTTATTTGTGCATGCAATTAACTTGGAGCATCAACCCTAATATATAAAGAACTAACTTGATAGAGTCTTTGGTAATCACCCACTTAAAAGGAAACACCAACTCCCTTAGTGACTCGGCACCAACTCAGCCACCTCTTGATAAAGCACCACTTATCTGAGTAGACATATACCTTTTATATTTTTCCTTATTGGAATATTAAATATATTATGGTCCTCTTATTCATATCTTCACACACTTCTATTCCTATTAAACTGGCCTCTAGCCTTCTTCATTAAACTAGCCCTCTTCTTGACTTGATTAGGTCATATGAACTTGATCATTATATTTAGGCCTTGTATTAGATATTAATGACAATAATATGATGGTATACATGACCTTATCATACTCCTATTTATTCTCTTTTATTATATTTCACACTCACTTGTCTAACACATGTAATAAGGCCTAATAGCCTTGTTCTTATACAAGTCACTTGCTCTCACACACCTCGGTTGGACATTAAAAATTTCACACATGGATTACCATTAAAATATGTATTATAACATTTTTAAAACACTAATCAACAAATACACAATTTTTTTCATATCATATAGGACCAAAACCTCTTTTACGCCTTAAGGAGCCCTAATTTAATTAGGCTTTTGTTAGACGACACTACACTTTATCTTTCTTAGAACACTTCAAAACACCACATATATTACTAAAAACTCATATTAAATTAAAATATACATTAAAAAAATTAAATTAAGGTAAAAAAATCTTTTTAGGTCCAACCACCACTTGAACCCCTTCTCAAAACATCGTTCATAATGGACCTGTGCATACATAGAAAACCTATCTTGAACAACTAAAGAAAAAACACAATACTATAAAAACATGGAAAAAAAATAGTATAAATATAAAATTAAATACATTAAAATGTAACTAAGTTAATTATACTTAATTACATAGGGAAAAATGACTCAAATCCTCTTTTACAAGTAGCCCACTCAGAACTACTAACTAGCCTCAAAACATAATCATGAAGACTTGAACTTATGACACCTAAATTAATACATTAAATGTATTAAAATTAATTAAGGTGATATTAAAACATAATTATATAAAATTTAATAAAAAATATCATAATTTATAATGTCAATTATTGGTCTTGTAGACTAATTTATTGACTTTCTCTCTCATAGTCCTTACTCAGCCAGATAAACCATTTTAGATTCAATGATCCAACCTCTTATAATGATTTTAAAACATTATAAAAGAATTTATAAGTCATATATTTCCTAATAAATATCACCATAATCATTATACACTCAAATTTATAATATAATGCTTCAAACTCATCATTGTACTTTGTTCACTCAGAACTACTAGTTTTCTTTAAAGACTAGTCATGGTATCATTGAATTCCAACACTTATGTAGACAAATTAAAAGAATAATGATTCATGGATAATATAATTATATATATTTATAAAATATTTAAACACAAAAAAACTAATATATAATGGTAAATTTTACACTTATAGACCAATATGTGGTCATTTCTCCTCATAGGCACATCAAAACCAAATAAGTCAACTTCTGAGCAACATTTTGTAATATAAAATGATATATAAATATTATATATAATATTAAAATGTATTAAATGTATTTATTAAAATATAAATTTAATTTTATTCATCAATAATCCATAATAATACATCCCTAATCAATTTCTCATTTCTACCTGGTTTTCTCACTATCTGCATCATTAGGTTTGTTAGTGATATGTCAACTTGTATGACTAGTTTAGCATACCTGAAGGATATAACATGATAAAAAAACAACATATAAATATTTTAAGAGTATAAATATATGTCCTTCATCCATTTATCAACTTTTACTTGGTCAACTCTAACTAATACAATAATTTTCTAAGAAACTAACACTTTCCTATAGGGTTTATTCACACTCCTGACAAACTAGTTACACCTCGAGGTACCTAAAATAGTTTAATACAAAATTATATCACTTAAATATTAATTAAAAACCATTATTATCACTTTATAATAATATAACACACTTTAGGTCATAATTAGGGTTATTTGAGGGTTTAAACCATCTTACATTCTTAATGATCATTCATAAATCTTAGCCCCTCATTCCATAAGTCAATGCTTATAAATTTGATCTAGGACCATTTTAAATATACCATTAATACATAATTTTCTCATTTATAAGTTACATATTCCAATGAACACTTGAAGGTTCTTCTCAGGTTGATAACCCTCCATTCTCTTCACTTGAGAGACCGAAAAGCACTTTTTCTTTCATCAACCTACAAAATTTGACCTAAAATCTTGTCAAAATATTTGAAACAAAATGGCATACCTATTAAAATTATCAAATTGTCATTCTTATATTTAAATATACATCACATACCTCATTTGGCTACCATCTCTATCTTTACTCTCCAAGACTTTGAATTGCAAGTCGTATTAGGCCTTAAAACAAAACTTCTATCCATTGTCTAGGTTTTCAAAACCTCATATAAATTTCATAAAACCTATAAAAATTCTAAATCACTACCTTAAATTATTCATATGTCTTCACACTACCTCATGACACCTAATTAGGTCAAGTAGTATATATAACTAGTCTAGTTACATGCTAGGTCTATAAGTCCTACCCCAATGGGCTCAATGTAAAAATCTCATAAATGAATAAAAACCTCATATTAATTATCAATAAACCCTATACATACTCTTATTCCTATATGCATCCATATCATAAAGTTACCAAGCTTATACCCTCTCATAATATTTCTACATACCATGACTAGTCTTAAGATACTCAAGCATTTAACCTTCATGCCTCTTTTCATATTCTCACCACCTCACTATCATTCTCATCATCTCACTATCATGTCATATAATCAATTTTATTATTGAACACTATCAAACATCAATATATAACCTTATCTCATCATGCAACCAATCTTATGCCTTTATATAAGGATTATTCATATCATAACTAAGATTTACAAGCCACTTTGTTCTCAAAGATACTTGATGTCAAAATTTTATAACCTTTATAGGACTAATAAAATCCAACTAACCATTACACCATGCCTCTTCATTCAAAATAATTGTCATCCTATGCTCATACTTTCTCAAGCCACCACTAGGATCAAGCACTTGATAACTTACCTTGATCATCCATCAATAGAGAAACATCAACATTGACACAACATAAATCAAATAGATATAAGATAGTTGGAGCTATACATTTCTCTTCCATGTCAATAACTACATTCCTTCAATTCTCATGAACTATACCTTCATAATAACCTTATCACATTAGTCTCACTATCTCATACATTAAAGACTACTCATCATACTTCTTCATTAGGTGTACCTTGATATTAATGATAACAACCAACATTGGAATTAATGACATCAACCAACATTGACATCAATGAAAATACTTCTCAACAAAGTTGGAACTATGTTCCCAATATTATCATGTCTATGACCATAAAATGTTTTATAAACTCTAAAAGTATCTTGTAAAACTTATTTTGTATAACCAAGAAAGTAGAGGACTATTATGGTGCCCATATATTTTCTTCATCCATTACCTATCATAGCACTATATATGGATTTATTCCAACATATTTTGGAATAAAAAGTTCATCTCTATTCAAATCATCATCAACAAATTCAATATCATCAAATGCAATCATAGGATGTGATGTTAATTTGATTATAACTATTTCATTGATGCTATAAAGTGGATGAACATATGTAGAAAGATAAGGATGGGAATTATATTCTTAATTTACTTCATAATTATCCTTTTATTATTAATTAATTATTTTATTAAATATATTTTTACATGTTTGAATTTAAATTGTATTTAACTTATCGCTTAGCCTCTTTATTAGGTGTGCCAATGTCAATAATAATCTCATCAATGAGATCCTAAATTTTATGAATAAGATTAACACATATTTTTTTAGAATTCCCAATACATTGATGGTAGTCAAAATATTCATTATTTTCAAAAAAAAATTATTGCGGTTTAAACATGTCAACTTCCATTGGTGGAGGAAGAGTGATTAAGGAGGTGATTGTAACCTTGAGAATTCCTTCTTTATAGAGCTTGTAATTAAAACTTTTGTGATGGTTGTGAAACAAATTTAACTATAATATTAAAATAATTTTTTCTTTAATTAGGTTATATTTTATAATATAACTTGATTTTAAACTTGACATTTGAAGTATAAGGATCATTTGAAGTATACTTAACCTTGTTCAAAGTAATTAAATTGTCTTCAAATTCTTTGATTGTATGGCACAGTTCATCAAAATATTTGAATCTATCTAACATAATTGAATCTTGAAGTTGAGCTATCAAGATTTAAGTGAAAATATCTTGGATCTCATTATTTTCCATTTGATTTGTCATTTTTTATAGAATAGTATTGTATCTTAGAAAATATTCATTGATTGTTTCATTTTACCTTATTTGAGATTTACAATTTGAGCATATGAAATATTTTCACTAATTTTGATATAAAAATGTGTTCAAATTTTATTTATAAAATATTTGAGATTGTTTTACTGATAGAAGAGGAAGATCATAACTGATCTATAAGCATATTATTTAAGACTTATTGGAAATAGATTTGTTACTAGTTTATCATTATCTGCATAGTCTAGATAAGTTGTATGGAATACACACAAATGTTATTTAGGGTCACCTTTGCCTTCATATAAATGAATTTTAAGAGACAAAAATCCAATTGGTAATGAATAAGATGATATTTGAAGTGTAAAATGGTTATGTAAATGTAGATGATATTTATGAATTATATAACACCTTGGTATTATACATGTGTTAAACATAGACATTCATTATTCTTACTAGTTCTAGACCTTTATCACTTCCCTAAGTCTCACTTATGATATTTATATATGCTCATTACATGTATCTTAGTATGACTATTACCATTTTGATGATCCAAGCCTTATATCTTTCCCACAATGTTGTAATCTTGCTTATCTTTTACCTTTGAAAGTTCTAGACCTGAACCTATTTCTAACTACCTAAACATTTGCATCCCAATTAGACACCTAGATATAGAAAATTTTCTTATCCAAATATATGTGTAAAATTCCCTAAAGTTATCCAATTTATAAATAAAATGTATCCCAAAGGTCATCCTGAGTGATTTTCTATGAGATATCATCCAAGAGAATTAGTATAAATATAAGATCAAACCTCATTCCTTCCTTACTAGATACTTATTACCTAGTCACAACACAACCTGAAATTCATACCAAATAGCATTAAATCAAGTAATAAAGTGATAAAAATTCCCTATTTTTTATTATTTTCATATTAGTAATAGGGAAAACACATATACAAGTCTGAAGTACTAAAAGAGAAACCCAAGTTCTATATTTTATAAGTTAAAATATATGTCATTATTATAATTAATTATCATACATTACATTATTTACACACAATCCAACATGTATGTGATAATTACATAAGTTTAAGGCCCTCTTCGAAGTATTAGCTATATAGGTAGTATTCTTTGATAGAGGGGTATTTAGGGTAGTTTAACATTGTGTACTCACTAATAAATATTTACCAAGGTCACTATGAATATGAAGAGATAGGATTTTATCATTTAAAAATGAGTGACAGTCTATGACCCAAATATGACTGCACCAAAAACAAAACCCAAAAGCATCCAAGTGGTTACATCTAGTTTTAGTAGGTATTCTATATTGGACACTTGCATCTGATCTACATAGTAGAATCGATGTAACCATCCAAAGTTGACACATGTATAAGGCTATAGAGGCACTTTATTTATAATTTGGTGAATAATATAGATTATTTTTCTAGTCTACTTCCTCCTTGTTCTAGATTAAGATCCATGTTAGCATCAAAACTAGTTAAGTATCTTGTTTTTCATTATCATTATAATATCTAGCATAGTTATGTTTCCTATTTTTAACATATCTCAGTATAATATATTTAATATATGTTCTATATAATTTTAAAAATTAATTAACCTAATACACACACACACACACACACACACACACACACACACACACACACACACACACACACACACACACACACACACACACAATTATCACCCTTGCACTTATTCATTTCTATATTCTTAACCCTATCTATCCCATTAAGATCCATATCCAATTTAGTGTTAAATATTTGGTGAACTCAATTCATTTAAATGTAATTTTTTATTCTTATTAGGGTTTTAGTCAACTAGGGTTTCATATTTTTATTAAATACATCCAATTCCTACCACCATTGTGTTAAAATTGTCAAACTTACTCAAAATTATGCAACAATGCTTAATTTGGGCCAAAATAACTAAAATGTGCTAAATGGTTCGAGCTTGTTGTATACAAGTGTTGATTTAGGATAATGTATCCCTAAATGGGGAAAAGCATTTTATGCAATTATTAAATTTTCTCAAATAATTTGAAGTCAAAATGATGAAAACACAATTTTATGCTCTAAACCACTAAATTCATCTAACTCAAAACCTCACAACATGTGCATGTCTTATTTCATGTTAGTAATGATTTAAATGGAGTATTTATCCATACACAACTAACACCTTCTTCTAAATATATTCCAATCAAATTATGACATTATAAATTGACATTTTAACTGGTTTGATTGAGTGAGAAACCAATTTCTAAAGAATTGCATAAAATTTAATTAACTTAACTTAATAAAATTAAACTAGATTAAGAGTTTAAGTGGAAAATTCCTAGAAGTTATTGAATGTTTCTTAATTATAAATTAATTCCTAATATCTACATCATCATATGACATCATCTATGTGGTGGAATCGATAAGCCATACATGGAACAAATATCTAGTTTAAGCCCTCATATGCCTCTTTAATTCCCCTTTCTTCAAAATATTAATGTGGATATTTATGGATTGAGCCTCCAAAATTAAATTGACTCATGGCCACAAATATTTATCACAAGATGGATGGTCATGGTTGATTCTGATAATTTCTAAAAATATATAAATACAAGGGTCCACACTCATATTTTCAAGCTTCTTTGGTGTAAACTTGTTATGCAAAATTATCTTTATAAGCTATTTTTGGGTAGTGTTATTATTATTGATTTTTAATAGGATAGCTTCAACTATTATCATACATTTATCAATTTCAGGAGCCTATTTCATTGGTGCATTGAGAGATGATGAAGGAGAAAGACACTCATCATTGCTAAAGACTTAGAGAAACAAATCAATGGTGAAAATTCTATTTTGAGCCACACTTGGAGGAGGGATGATTTTGGTAAGGTTTGTTGTTATATTCCTCCTTTAAATCACTTTTAATTTTAAATTTAAAAACCCCATTGAGGGAGTTTGCTTTGTGAGTTATGTTATTTATGCTTATTTGAGTTTTCTTGATTGATGCATGATCTAACTTACTTTGGGTTTAATCTCTACATCTTGGCATACCTATTGGGACCCAACCTCCCATAAAAGTAAGGAGATTTATTTGTCAATCTTAGGTTTTCTAAAACACCCTTAAAAGTTTTTAGAAATCAACTTTTATCTTTATTTTTCATGTGTTTTTATTTTTGAAGACACATAGTTTACATAGTGACTGACATCGATTTACTCTAACCAACATTGGTCCTATCCTAACTAGAATCGGTCCCTATGTGAAGGGTAGAACATGAAAAAAATTATATTTTTGGGCTTTTCTCAAAGTTTCTATTGATTATTTTGGGTTTTATAAAATTTCATAATCTCTATCTGACTATTTTATTGCAAGATCGAGAGACTTATTTTGTTTTTATTCTTGTTTTTATAACAAACTATTTTTGTGAAAAATATATTTATCTATAGGAAACTAACATCGATTATAATTGACTGGAATTAATTTTATTGTAATCAATATCAATTTTCTTATAACTGACATCAGTCGCTATGGATCAATGTCAGTCTCTTTGTCAAGAAAATAGAGAAACCCAAGAGCAAGTTTTTAAAACTTATTTCCTCATTTATATTTTTAGTTCAAGGTAGATATAACCCTCTTGAAATTATAGGACACAATCAAGAGAAATGCACAAATTTGCAAATGGTTAAGTCTTGAATACTTCATTTGGTGTTGAAAAGGAATCTATATTGGTTATGCTTATTTATTTTTTGAATGTTTTTACAAGTTTTCAAATAAGAACAAGGGGACAAAATTTCATAAAAAAATAATTTGGTAAATTAAAATAATCATTCACACTTCTTTTATGTTATACTATATCTTTTAAACTTGTTTGTTTTTTCACAAAATGATGGATACATGTATTTTCTCCCCAATCCCCTTTAAGGAACTTAGGTGAACAAAAGTGATCCTTATTTTCACTTTTTGCCTTGGTCCAAAGGAATTATAATAAATTCATTAATTTTATCCTTATATTTTTATGGTTTCAGTGATCTAAACATGACCTTAAAATCTTTTCACTTTATCTTTCATTTTTATGAAACTTGACTTGTGAGCGAGAGTACATAGCCTCCTCATGGGTTCTATAGGGAAGTGTTGACCTATGAATTCATCTCCCAACATCATTTAAACTCCACTAAATAGTACAGTATAAAAACTAAGGTTGAAACACTAAGATGTTTTCTTGATCAGTTAAACAAACTCCATTAACGGTACTATATCTTGGATTGTAGGGGAAATTAAAACATCACACTAAAATGAGTTAGTGATGGATGTAGTGGTTTTGAAAAGGACAAGACCTTTTCATAACAATACAATTGACATATATATAATTAATTTGAGTCATATCAAGTTTTATCCACACTTGGGACTATCTAGACATATAAAAATTTAGTTTTAGAATAACCCCACTTTCCATGGACATATTATTGATGTAAGACAAGTAGCTCAAAGTTTCATGTCACCGTACAATCTCTTAGGATAAGAGGGGATATAAAATCCCTACTTATTCATGATATTTTATTTTTGGATTAACACTTACAATCCTCCCAAGATCAAGTATATAGATGGAATTTAATGATATGATGTAACCTTATTAGTTTTAGGACTTTGAATGTTATAATTAGTTGTATTTTGTATTTTTATCCTTTACTTGCTTGGTTTTATTGAGTATAAAACTTGTTTGAAACCCAAAATAAGTCAACCAAACACCTTTTTATCTATCATTTTATTTTAATAAGGAAGTGTTATGATGACCAAATCAAAATCACCTTTTGCCTTGTTTAAATCATCATTTGAAACATTATGTTTGTATTTATCTAAGTAGAGTTGTTATGCTACCCATTTGAGTCTAGACCATTTTACAAAAATATTTAAGTCCATTTTTAATTCAAACTTATAATCTCACATTTCTAATTTCTAAGCCAATTTATTAATAGGTTTTCAATTTTCATTTGGTTCGAGTAACTTGGGTACAATTTATCATTGGGTTGAAAGCCATTTTATAGACTCATCATGTTTTTTTATCACTGTGAACTTATGTTATCTTTAATTCACTCATGCTCTAAGTTATATAACCATTCTATTTTATATTACCATGTGGTAGCATTGTGTTTCTTGCTTGGTTTTAGTTTCATACTTAAGAGTTCTTTTGTGTTTTTACATCTTGAGATTCTTAGTTCAGATAATTACCTTCCTCATCAGAAAGACTTGATATAATTTTCTAGTCATAAATAATTAAATTTATACCTATATTTTATGGTATTGACATATCTCTAACCTAAGTTTGTTATTATATATTGCACTTTAAGTTTTAGAGTTATCATACCCTCTTATAATTTGATGATTTTAGCCCACCAAAGTTGAGTAATTTTGTGACTATTTCTTCTAAATTATGTGGTACTACACCACTTATTTTATTAAAGTCTCTTTTTACCTTGTCACTAGTGTGAATAAATAATAAAAAACCTTGTTAACATTTTCAAAACATTTTCCAAATCTTAGAAAATGTAGAGAATAACCTTCTAGACATGGCATAAAGGTATACTCATAGTGCAGTCTCTTATGTCACTAGTTATGAGGAAGAAAATTTTTATGATGGATAAGATAATCCCATGGTGTTTAAAGACATTAAAACAACTGTAAGATTTGAATAAGACTATTCTAAACATCAACCCATAGAGGACAAAGATGAAGCACTCCTAAGGTTTATAGAATTAGGAACTAGATTACCATTAGACTTTCCTACGGAATAATTACATACCTTGGTTAGGGTAGAATAATAATAGTAATAATAATCCCTTGTTCATATTTTAAAATAAAACATTACTTCTTCTATAAAAGGGAAGGAAGAACTTATAGAGCCAACACTAGATATTAAAACAAAGATCAAGAAGACAAGTCAACAATATGTAGAATAACTTATTGTGGACTTGACTGACTCTTTATCTTCTACTTCAATACACAATAATGATTCCAAAGAATGAGAGAAGGTGGTATAAAAAACATAGCATAATTTAGTTGAGAACACATCTACAATATATTATGGTGTCTTAATTAAAAAAATCAAGTCTCTAGAGGTTCCACAACATGCTTTTCCAGACATGAAGCATACATTTTCCAATCATCAATAGCCTCTTGTTCTTTCTCAAAATTGAGGAACAAAACATGTAGTATGTATTGAGGAGATTGTTTAAAAACTTTGGCAAGTTCTCAACCAATGCATACCTTGGTGAAATGACTATAGACTCCCTAAAATCAACAAAACACTTAAAATTCAAGGTATAAGATTTTATGGAATGTTAATCAATGTAAAAATTAGTGGCTCACTTACTCAACTAAAGGATTAAATCAAAACAAATTTGTAGATCATAGGGTTTATATCCCTAACAAATACATGAAAAAGGGGCACATATCACCCAAACAAAATTATATTCCACCTACCAATCTACCTAACATGTAAGATTTAAATTCAATTAAATAAATTATGTCATGATTTGATATGAGAAATTGAGTAAGAAGTACAAATTTGATGAGATATGTCCATATCTATTTAAATTAAGTATACTCCAAGTCCCCTTTCTACCTCATTTTGAGGCACCCAAATTTGATAAATATAAATGGAAGGGTGACCCTTGTGAAAAAATATAGGAATTATTTGTATTGTGTCAAGAGGTAGCCTATAGTAGCATCTAAAAATATGCAATTATCTCCCTATAATCCACCAACCAATTTAGATTATATAATTGTATATGAGCTCCAAATATGCAATTATCTCCCTATAATCCACCAACCAATTTATAAAGAATCCCTCCACAAAGTGCATTAAATAAAAAATACATATTATTTAGTGAATTTGGAGGGACTATTGAGGTTGTTATAAACTAATTTTATTTTATGGCCTATACCAAGGAAATTTCTTGAATATCAACCCAAACTTGACTGGTATCAAGAAAATTAATTTTGCAACTTTCATCATGTTGTTGGTCATGGTGCTTATTGATGTGTTCAGTTATGACATCTCATTAGAGATTTTATCAAAAGTGGTGAAGTTAAAATCAAACTTTCCTCATATAACACTAATCAAGATATGGACATCTACAAAGATTTGTTTCCTATACGTAATCAATGATAGGCAAAAAACAATCAGAACTAAGGATAGAATTAGTAGTAGCAATCCCAAGGCTAGAATCATAATCATCATGATCATAATTAGGATCATCATACCCATGCTAATGAATAGGCTAAAAAAGCATGCATTATGAATAAAATAATACCTTAGGGTGAATTTCTACAAACCACATTTCCCCTATCAATATTAAAGATCTTGAACCATCCCATGATTCTCAAAGTACTAAACCCATCATTATAGGGTCAATACCCTCCCCTTCAGGTAATGTCACATCAATTACAAGCAATAATATTATGCCTTAGTTTTCATAGGTTACCATTTCTAGACCCCCTTCTTATTATTATAATGGATCCTTACTGACTCATAATTTTTCTAACACAAATAGACACCCAAGAGTCACCCTCCAAGGCCCTTTTCCTTCATCTTCTAATTATAATGGAACTTTTTGACCTCTCTACTACACAATTCAAACTAGATGCTCGTGAGTTACCCTTTAGGGCCCCTTTCCCTCTTATAACACTAGACCCAATGTGAACATTGTGCCTTCAGATCCAAAGTTGAACACTATGTTCACCAAGGATAAACCTTCTCATGTTACTATTGAAAAGGCTTATAGTATTATGGACCAATTGAGTAAAACCCTTATGAAAATTCTATTTTAGATATTTTATGTATGTTTAAATTCCAAAAAATAGTTTTGAATGCATGACTTCAACAATCTACTATTCCATAAGATGTTAACCCTAAACAATTATAAACACTTATAAGGAATTTGTCTTGATTCTAACATGTTAGTTTTGATCAAAGAGACATGTCCACTCTTATCCCTAGCTACAATAACCCCTTGTATATTAATGTCATTAATGAAAAATTTAAAATCAAGTGGGTTTTTATAGACTATGGTTCAAGGCTAAACATAGTATCACTCAATCTTGTATAATTATTGGTTTATACCATGAAAGACATTTACCTAGAGTTAATTATAATCAAGGTATATGACAATGCTGAAAGGGAGTCCTCTAGTACTATTTATTTTCTAATCATTATTGGTTGTGTGTCTCATCATACCTTGTTGCATATTATATATATTGGGTTACCTTATAATATACTTATTGGTCATCCTTGGATCCATGATGTACAAGATATTCGATCCACCTTACATTAGTATCTCAAGTTCCCCCATGATGGGATTGAAGTCACCATTCCTGCCAATCTATAACCTTACTAGTATTGCAAGCACCTAGAGGTTGACTTTCATAATTATAACCATTGTCATAGTTATAAATTAATTACAAATAAGAATAAGGAAATAGTTTAGCATCCACCCACATCTAATAATATCAACCCAAGTGACATTGCTTACACTTTGGCTAATTATTTCCCACTTCCCTCGCAAAGAAAGTTATTATAGAAGATGTAGGAATTTACACATACCATCTTAATGATTATTTCCATATTGCTAAGTTTCCCAAGTCTCCTAAATCATTTGGCAAACCCAAACTTTCCAAAATACATTGTAAACCCAACATGATTTGGAAAAAGAAGAAAGAGAAATAGAAACCACTGATGGTATTTGTCCCTGCTACTTCACCAAATTGGGATTGAGAGGATTTCATTTAAAGAAACTGGATATATTCTGATTGCATTGTTTATTATTTTTAGCATCCAAAATTCCATATCCCTAATCAAATTATGGATAATTTTGATTATATAGGAAAGGGCCTTAGCCCACAAGAGAAAAGAATCTTGGAACCTTTATCAATTTTTAGACATAACATAAATCAAGGTCTCATATTTATACAACTTGGAGGTGGCCTCATAACTTTTGATAGTGATTATAATGAATCAACTAGTGATCAAACTCTTGGCAGTGATGTATATCCCATTATAGTATTTACAACAAGATTTTTGACATAAACTTATTTTATTCAAACTCCATTATAACCATAAAACCAAATTATTCCATTTTCCTTTACCATCCTCAACGTATTGATTTGGACTATAAAAATTTAGTCATACATCTTTATGAATCTATAATGAAGAATATATTCTAGAGTATATGGGACTCAGAGATGGATTGAAATTGGAAATAGTAAGAAAGGATTTGATTTTTATTTGGATCCTTCTACCTAATTTGGAGAGAAGGTAAACTTTCTTGGTCTTGATAAATATAAAACTTCAATATTCTCATGTAAAAACCTCTTTGAGGCACATTTTGGTCAGGGAAATAGTAAATAAAAAGATAAGCCCTTAAGTGAAAACCTATTTCAAGAACTCTTGGATAGGAAAGTTTTCTCATCCCCAAATCTTGCACAAGGTCCATTAAGTCCTAGCTCTATATCTAGTACCAATATCGTGTTAGACCAATAAAAAATATTTGAGCATCTTAATATTGAATTTATTATGATATTTTCTAGTTGGCCATTACCTAAATTGGTAGATTCAAATTCATCACATCATCTAGAGATTTGGGAAGAACAACTAGAAACTATAGAAGAAGTAGAAGATTAGGATCAAATGTTTCCTACTATTATAGAAGTTTGTTCTACACTCCTTATAAAATAACTACTAAAATTAACCTAGGAACATATGATTATCCCAAAAAAATTTACCTCAAAGATTCCCTCACTAATGAGGAGATAGATCACATTGTCATCATTTTGAGAGATTTTATTGATATCTTTACAAGGGATTACTCTGACATGCCAGGATGAGACCCTAAATTGGTTGTGCATTGACTTTTTATCCATCCAAATGCCAAGCCAATCAAATGAAAATTGAGTGAGATTCATCTACATCACTCTTTTGGTAAAAATAAAATTGGAGAAATTATTAGGATCAAGCTTCATTTGACCACTAGATTATTTTGAATGGATATCAAACATAATCCTAGTCAACAAAAATCCATAGGTTATACATCTTTATACTTATTTTATACATATCAACAAGGCATTACACAAATATGATTTTACTCTAACCAACATTGACAAGATTATTGATTCTATTATTGGGTAAAAGATGTTGTCTGTTATGGATGGATTTTATAGATACAATAAAATTAAGATAGATCAAGAAGACCAACATAAAACTATGTTCACCATACAATGGGGAACATTCTATTATCAAGTCATGCCATTTGTCTTGAATAAAAATAGATATACTTATCATCATGATATGACTATCATATTTCATGACATGATGCATGAGATTGTTGATGACATCCTATCTAAATGAAGAACATATGTTAGACATATTGATGTTCTACAAAGAATCTTTGAGATAATTTTTGATTACAAGGTCTTTATAAATCCTAAGAAGTGTGTCTTTGGCATCACTTTAGGAAAATTTCTAGGTTTTATTGTATCACAAAGAGGGATTGAAGTAGACCCTACTAAGGTCAAGGGCATTGTTGAAATGCCTCCACATTCCAATCTCAAACAAATCTGCAACCTGTAAGGAAAGATCCATTTTACTTTCAAGTTCATTTCATAACTAGAAGATAAATGCCACCCATTTACACATCTCTTGAAGAAAGGGGTCACATTATAATGGGATCATGAGTGTCAATTAACATTTGTGAATCTCAATATGTATTTCTCCAAAACACAAATCTTGAGACCACCAACACTTGGACAACCATTACTTCTTTATATTTCAACAACCAAACATGCACTAGAGGCACTCTTTACCCAGCATGATAATCAAGGTAAGGAACATGAAATTTATTATTTAAGCCACATACTAGTGGCTTATTATAATAATTATATACCTATTAATAAGTCATGTTTAGATATGGTGTTCACCTCCCAAAAATTCTAACATTATATGTTGAATAACAAAACTATCATTATTGATAAAGTGGACCCTGTGAAATTTTTATTATCTAAAGTAGATATTATAGGCTGCATGGCCAAGTGGGTCATTCTCTTGAGTGATTTTGATGTTGAGTATCAAAATTAGAAAGAGATCAAGGGGTAGTTTATTGTTGATCAGCGTGTATAAGCTCCTATTAAAGATACTCAACCACTCATATTCAATTTTCTAGATGATTCTATTATGTCATTAAAAGGACTATAAGAACCTAAATAGTGGAAGTTATATTTTGATTGTTCTTTCACATCTCATGGATATAAGCCCAAATTTTTTTTTATTACACCATAAGGAGATCTTATTCCCAAAACATTTCATATCAATTTTAATTGTACCAATAATGTGGCTGAATATGAGGCACTTATTATAGGACTTCATCTTGTAGTATAGTGAGATATCCAACACTTAATGGTCCATAGGGATTCCCAATTGATTACTAATCAAACCACAAATCAATATTATACTATAGATGACAAGATTTTACATTACAAACATATCATGGATAATCTCAAGACTCATTTCAAATATTTATAGTTTTTACAAGTACCACATGTTAATAATATATCGACCTATGCAGTGGTGATAATTGGGTCCATGATATAGGTTGATAGTAGTGCTAAATAATATTAGCTTATAATTGAAAATATTTTGTTTCTTCCTCATATCTTTCCATATTCAGAAAGGGTTAGCACCATTACTGGTCCCGTTTCCCCACCTACATTGCCTTGGTATCAGGACATTTATAATTATTTTCCTAATCACATTTTTCCACTTGACCTTTCCAATAATCATCATAAAATCTTATTTCACCATATAAAACATCATAATCTCTATGGAAATATGCTTTATTGTAAAGGCTATGATGGAATGCAACTTCTTTATTTATATTTAGGATAATCCAAGTTAGCGCTTATGGAGGTTCATGAAGTAATGTGTGGGGAGCACACTAATAGTGTAGTTTTAGCTAAAAATATCCTCAAAATATGTTAATATTGGCACAAAATGGAGATATATGATTTTAATTATATGAGGAAGTGTGCTACTTGTCAATAACATGGTAATTTGATACATGAACCTTCCTTGCTACTATAGCCAATTACTACACCATGGTCATTTTATACACGGGGATTTTATCTCATTGGGAAAATTAAACCCACATATTTTGATGGCCAAAAACATATTCTCACTTATACCAAGGTTCTTACTAAGTGGATTGAGGCCATTCTTCTCACTTATGTTAGCAAGAAATAGATTTCCAAGTTTATACATTACCATATCATTTGTCGATATGGTATTCGAACATGTATTATATCCAATAATGATGAATCATTTTTAAACCAAGATGTTAAATCTCTTTTTTCAAAGTTCAAAATCAAGCACAAGAAATCC
The DNA here is from genome assembly GCA_037957365.1 of Torreya grandis. NCBI lineage: Eukaryota > Viridiplantae > Streptophyta > Pinopsida > Cupressales > Taxaceae > Torreya > Torreya grandis. The sequence goes on from JARHVA010004890.1 coordinate 369,175, forward strand.
ACACCATATAAACCAAAAGGTAACATACAATTTGAGGCATAAAAAAAACCATTATGGCTATACTTAAGAAGATTGTCAATGATGTTGGTAATAACTAGCACTTGCAAATTTTTCCTACCCTTTGGGATTATTGCACTAGTCATCAAACACCAATAAGAGCCACTCCATAATCCCTTGTATATGGTACATAATCTATTATACTAATTGAGATTGAAATGCACTGATTGTAATTATCTTTGGAGAATATTGAAGATGATGAAGATTATAGATTTTTTAGGTTGTAAAAACTAAAACTCCTTGATGGTAACCATTTGACTACCCTAGATAAATTAAAATCCTATTAGAATAAATTAATTAGAATATATAACAATTTTATTCTCCTGCAAGAGTTTGAAATTGGTGATTTGGTCTTGAAATATAATCAAAAGAACACTAATGTTGAATGCAAGAATAAGGGTAGGTTTCAACCCAACTGGTTAGGCCCATATGTTATCACAAAAAATTATGGATCAAAGGCATATCAACTGGCTACTCCAAATGGAAAAGAACTCCCAAATCCCATGAACATTATACATCTCAAGCAGTTCTAAGCTTGACATCTTTTAAACCATTGTCTACTAGACCCCTTACTTGGGGGAAAATTATGCTAAAGTCACTTTATCCCACTATTATATCTTGGACCATCATATCTTTGGCCTTATTTATTTTTCATTGACCTAATTTAGACTTTTATCATGAGAATCATATTATTTTATGACTTTGGATAGAGGAAACTTTGGACTATTAGCAATCTGGATCATTTATATTCTAGTTTGACTCTTTTTATCCCACCCTAGATCATCCTATCTTGCACCCTATTTATTTTGTCTCATTTTATCTTATACAATTATATTTAGAACAATATTATTTTCATATCCTAAACAATTATAACTTTGTTAGTTTTATCCCTTGACCAATTATGACCCTGATTATGACTCATAGCCATTCTAGACATGCTCAACACTAATTCTCCAAAGCAATTCAACTTGAATAGTATTTTGTATCTTCCTCTTATAGATAAGTGATCATGGACACAATAACACATAGATTTTTCTTGTTGAATGGAACTTCAAGATTTATCTCACACTATATACTTTTTTATTCTTATTTTAATATTATTTGGTAGGTATTTTTTCCTTAACAGGAAATCACTTTCATTGATTTACGAGCGTGGGATGTATCTATATTTAGTTATTATTTTAACTTCTATCGTTGGATTTGCATGTCCTTTATTATTAATTTCACTATACCATTATTCATATTCACAATCACTGTTGTAACCAATTTAGCTATTATTTAAGATCATACCTATGGAAGTGCATCTCCTCAATTAGGTAGTAAAGGGCCTTTTGTGAATAGTTCATTTCTATTGCTTATCCCAAAAAAAGAAAAACATTATAAACTGATGGATAAAAGAACAAAAACATTGTTTTACATTTTCTTTTACTTTTATCTTTCACTCTTGACATTTTACAAGTAATCATTTTAATGCTCTCACTATTTTACAAGCCCATTTTCCTTATTTTCTATACAACATCAATCATGTTTTCTTATCATCACTTTTATTCTATCCCATTTCTTGTGAGAACTACATTTAGCCTAAATTTTATGTTCGATCTTGCATCCATGTAACTATGTAGGTAGTGTCCACTTGTCTTGTACATCTTGGCCACCCCTTCCTTTTATTATTTTTCCCCCATTTTGTTGTTTTGTTGTTTCCTTATCACTTGGGTGCAACTTTGATTTTTTATTCTTATTGTACTGTCATAGAAATTAATGCCTCTACTACACATGCATGATTGATTATTTTTTGCTTACACTAACATTGTGATTACTCTTGTTTGTGTGTGTTTATTTAATTTTTATTATTGTTTTGTTGTGATTTCTTATTTCTCCATTTATTATGTTTTGATATTTTTTCCTTTTTATTATTTTGATGTTTTTTCTTAGTTTTTTTTTATGTTGGTATTTTGTGTTCCCATTTTCTATTATATTGTATTATTCTATGTTTTTGAGTTCAAATGCATTCTATGACCACTTTTGGTCTAGTTTTCTATTGGGCTTGATTTGTTTCAAGTTGTATTCATCTTGTTATTTTATTCTATTTTTTCATTAACATATTGTAAAGTACACATGGATCTTGATTATTCATATCTTTCTTTCATGTTTTTTAATTAATTTGTTCTTGTTTAACTCTTATACCTTCATGTTCCTACATAAATCTTTATTGTTCATATCTTGATTTTAATTTAGGTTACAATTATTTCTTTTGTTTTATCTTTGATTTTGTTTTTTTTAAAATGTAAATCATTGTAACTATGGTATTGGTAATTTTTAACATTATCTTTAATTATAGATATTCACATTTGAACTGACTCTTCACAATTAAAATACAATGTCATTATAGGTTACTCATACTTATGATGCATAATTTCAATTTTTCTAAAGTAATCACTGAGTGCTTTGGATTCTAAGTCCAAAATTTATTACATCTATGATGATTATATCTCAATGCACCAATGAATTAAACACCTGACTCTATGCAAGACATGCATCTCTTAGCATTTATTATGATTCCAATAAAATAGTGATCCATTTTAATTTTAGTATTCATTCTTCATTCCATTTTATCCCACTTCTGGCAGAACTAAATTGGATTGAGGTCCATATAGACCATGTAGGCATTGCTTAGATACAAAGATGTATCTTGGGTTAGCTCAGCGACCTTCATTTATTAATTCATCTTTTTCATCACTTTGTGCATCCTCGTATACCTAGTTTTTTGTGGATTATTCAATCATTAGACCATCACATATACATTTGTACCCATTCATATTTAATATATGAATTAAGTTATATATTTAATAAATGCTTGCCAATCTTCCCTTCTAGAGCACAACATTTAGACTAATTATTGATCAAATCAGCCCTACTGGGGAAAAATTAATTTATCAACTGATCAAATTCACTCTATCAAGGCACATTATTATTTAATTTATCTAGAGAAATGATCTCATTTTTAATTATATTTCTAATATTTTTGGCTTTTTCCCTTGTTATGACAATTTTAAAGTGTGCAACTTATCTCAGGATTGATCATTCCTTAAGTGCATAACTTTCACCCACAACTTCACCATACCTTGGGGCCCATTATATTATATTATATTTTGATCATTGAGAATCAATGTGTGTAAACATTCACTCATTATAATATAAACTCATCCATGGGTTAATCTCTCTCTCTCTCTCTCTCTCTCTCTCTCTCTCTCTCTCTCTCTCTCTCTCTCTCTCTCTCTCTCCAATATTCCATCCCTCTTTCATCCTCATATGTCCTCTCGAAAGGGCATCATGGGTAATTTCCTTCCAAATTATTCTTGACATATATTTAATTATTTGAAAATATGTTGACTCAACCAAATGTATTAATATGCCTTCTCAAATAATACTAAAATGTAGACATCTAATTATTATCACCATTGAGTTGAAATTTTCAATCATACTTGAAATTCTAAAATAATGCACAATCTAGGCTAAATCATTAAAATGCACTAAATGGTTTGAGATTACCCTATATAAGTGTTGATCTAGGATATTGTATCCTTGAATGGGGAAATTCATTGTATGTGGTTATTAAATTTTATCAAATCATTTAGATTCAAAGTGAGGAAAATATAATTTGATGCTCTTAATCATTAAATTCTTCTAATTCAAAATCACATAACATGTGCATGTGTTATTTCATTTTAATAGTGCTCTAAATGGAGTATTAGTTCATAAACAACTAACACCTTCTTATAATTATATTCCATTCAAATTTTAACCTAGTAAATTGACATTTTAAATAGTTTAATTAAGTGATCAACCAATTTCCAAAGAATTGCATAAAATTTAATCAACCTCACTTAATAAAATTAAACCAAATTAAGAGCTTAAGTGTAAAAATCATGGAAGTTATTGAAGATTTATTAATTGTAAATTCATTCCTAATATATGCATCATCAGATGACATCATCTATGGGGTGGCATCCCTAAGCCATAAATGGAATAAATATCTAGTTTAAGCCCTCCCATGCCTCTTTAATGCCCCTTTCTTCTAAATATTAATGGGGATATTTATGGATTGAGGTTCAAAAATTGAATTGACTCATGGCCACACAACTTGATCTCAAGATTGATGGCCATGTTTGATTCTAATCATTTCTAAAAATCTATAAATACAAACTATTTTTGTGTAGTGTTGTCATGCTTAATTTATAATAGGATAGATTCAACTATTATAATAACATTTAACCATTTCATGAGCCTAGGTCATTGGTACATTAAGAGATGATGGAGAAGCAAGATGATCATTATTGATAAATACTTGGAACACCAAATCAAGGGGAAAATCATGTTTTGATTCATAATTGGAGGAAGGATTCTATTGATAATGTTTGTTGGTATATTCCTTATTTCAATAGCTCTTAATTTTCATTTTCAAAACCCCATTGAGGGATTTGGATTTGTTAGTTATGTTCTATATGTTTATTTATGTTTTTTTCAGTAATGAATTATCTATGTTAGTTTGGATTCCATCTCTACAATTATGATTTTTCATTTCCTTATTATAATATTTTACATGAAACCTATGCAGAGCCCTATATTAGGATGTGCGCCTATTAAACAAATTAAGATTCCAATATTACCACTTAAGATGTATTAGAACAATGAGGAACCTAATCCCATTGTCCATGATGATATTCATGTTGAGAATGAGTAGCATACTAATGAGGTTATAATAGAATAAGATTATGATTATGAAAAACATAAGTCTAATGAAACTAATGAACATGAGAAAATAAATCATGAGAAATTGCAATCAATAACTTTGTTTCATGATCATATTCATAAAAATCTCAAAGATCTTAAGAAACATATTAGAAAATAAAAGTACCAAAAACATAGATGAACATGCAAGTCCATCTATTGATCATTATATTAAAGCTATGGGTAATAATAATATACCAACAACCATCCCTTTCAAAATGTTACCACTTCATACTTCAAGTGGGGGTATGGGATATGTCTTTAAAACTTTGTTTCCTGAAATTACTATTGCTATGTCCACCATGGAATTACCTATTTTTTCAAATCAAATACCAATCTCAATGCCTATTACTAATCAAACCATGTTTACACCTCCCTTGGTGTCTAAAATTTATAATTTACATCCCAATGGATTTAAAATTCAAACAATCATTTAAGTTATTAAAAACATAGAGGACAAGGTTACAAGAATTGAATAAAAGGATTTAAAGTATACTCATATTATTGATTCCCAAGATAAGTTACATAATTATTTTACACCATAGATATATTTTCCCCCTTTGACATCTAGTTTTGTTGTACTTAAGTTCACATTTTATGATGGAAATGGTTAACTTGAGAAACATTTTCAATTTTTATATATGGCATGCCTTGATTATGTCTCCAATGATATATTTTTTACCAAACTAATCGAAATGAGCCTCAAGGATTATGATTTGAGGTTTTTATATGATTTATCCCTTCAATCCATTAAATAATTAAAACCTCTTATATATTAGTCTTTGGAACATTTTTCCATTAATATTAGTGAAAAGTTTTCTTATGCCCAAATTACACAAATTATACAAATAGATAATGAACTTATTAGTGAATATTTTTTGAGGTATAAGATAATGCTAGATAAAATTACCAATCCAATGGTAGAAAAAGAACTTTAAGATATTTTAATAAAATTTCATTTACTCATTCACATGAATCTATTATTTTTAAAAAGTTAAATTCATTTGATGAATCATTCCATGTTGTTTGATATCATGAAATGCAACTGATCTCATTGAACAAACTTAAATATGTAGAGAATACACTAACAATATCTATATTCAATACCAAGTTTACTATAAAACTAATTTATATTGTAAAACCTCCTAAACCTAAAAAGAAAATAGTCACCATGGCTAATACATTTTCATAGCATTCTAATCAACTTATCTTATCTAGTGCACTGTGGAGATAATTTACATGCTTACCTAAGTCTCCCACTTCATTACTCCCATGGCTAGTAGAGTGTCATCTTATATCTCTCCCTCATCTTATTGAGGTTGATATGACTATAAATATACCCAAAGGCTATGATGAAATTTTTTATTGTGACTATTACTAATGTCCTTAATATTCTACAAATATATTTTTTAGCTTGAATCTTAAGATCCAATAACTCATCAATGACCAAAATATTACATTTGATGATCCTTCAAAATACCTAGGTTCAAAAATTTGTAATAATATATATATATATATATATATATATATATATATATATATATATATATATATATATATATATATATATATATATAACAATCCTTTGTAATACCATTCTAATAAGGATGCATAAGAGTAAATGGCATATAACACACATCCTCCTGTATCACATTATGAACACCCACTAGATGGGATTATTGGTACTTACACAACACATACACATTTAATGTTTTAGAGACCTTATATTACCTTTTATAATAGTGAGCTTAAAGATTGTAACTTAGATCTTCGTTCTTTATTCATTTAAATGTAACTTTATAAATAGACTATACATAATGTTATGATTGATAATGGTATAAGTGAGAACATATTCACCATGAATTTACTCACACATTTGGGGTATACTCACAATGATTTACACCCTTCTACCAGATCAATTAGAGCATTTTATGGGACGTCATAAAATATTCTTTCTAAGATTTAATTACCTTTATAGGTGTCTCCAACACATGTGGTCACTACCTTCTCAACTATACCTTTGAAATGTGTCTTTGATATGTTATTGGGATGACCTTAGATATATAAACATAAAGAAATACCTTCTATAATGCATGATTGTGTTAAATTCACCCATTTTGTTAATTATCAAACCTTCTAAGGTTAATCCACCATAAAATGGTAAGAAGTAGGTAGTACCCTTTACTAGGCATATGGTACTTGAGATATGATTACATCAAATATCCACAATGGATTCTATAAAATTTTCATCTACCACACACCACAGTCATATATCAAGAACACCTTCACATGTTCCTATTACTAATTTTTTAAAGAAACCACAAACCATTTAGAGATGGGTTCTATGAACCCCTATTACTCATATTATCCCTTCATGACCACAAAGTCATATTATACATACAAAGAGAGTCATAAATACTATAATGATAAATATTTAACCTATGCATGATCTTTGATAATACCACTAATTTATTACACTATGTACAAAGTGCAGAGATACCTATGAGAATTCATAAAATGAGATCATAGTGTAGTCTTTATGGTTTTCAAATATTCCAAAAGTATAAAAAAATTAAAACATTCAAAAAGTACAAAAACATATTCAAGATGTACTTATCTTACTACCTCCTTGGAATTTATGTTGTTATTTCCATATTGATGGATAACATATAAATTATTTATACATAAACACATGTTTCAAGATTATATTTGACTGTGATGCATGCATACACAAATACATAATCTATGAACTTATGGATGTTGGTCATTCTTCTCATGTCACTAAGAAGTCAAGGTAATCCACCATATGTGTTCATGATACATCCAAGTTATATCATTCTATGGTCACTTCGCATTATAATGTTTAAGTTTATGTACTTACACATGCCTTTATCCATTCATACATCTTTCACAATGTACTTAATATGTTATGTACTTGACATTTTTTGTTAACATATTTGATCCATGGGATAGTATGATATGTTTATACTAATTACTTATGCTTTCTTTTATTCACTTCATTGAGTGTCTTTACTTACTATCATCTTTCTTGTTTGAGCGTTTGAATATGATCTATTATTTTTGGTTCTCGTGCCTTTATTTTCCTCTTTGACATTTGAATATATCATTACTTATGGTATGTTAACATTTTAATATGTCATTTATTATTTTATGGATATTTTACTAAGTCATGTCCTTTAGATTATGTGGTATTTGTACATTCCCCTTATTTTTTATCTTAACATACCATTGTATATTGACTTGATTTTGAGTGATCTTGTATGTGTGCTTGGTTGAATATTGAGATTGTATTGTTACTATCTATATGTTACCATGTTATTTTCTCATGCATCATATGAATAAATGTGCTCAAATTCTATGAATTTCAATGATATATATACCTAGACATATTCTCTCTATATGTTACATGGCAAATTCCCCAATTTACATGGTTATCTTACCCTTTTGAGGTAAGCTAAATACTAGTGTCTATCTCCCCTCACCTAAAAAGGGAGGGAATATCAGTGGGGGCATGACATAGAGGCATTGATTCCACATATTCATACTTTTAGATTTAATGGGGGCATGTCATAAAGGTATGGATTCCACATATTCATAGTTTTAGATTTTGTGGGAGAATGTCATAGAAGCACAACTTCTACATATTCATAGTTTTAGATTTAGTGGGGGCATGTCATAAAATTATGGCTTACACATATTCATAGTTTCATATTCATTGAGGGTATTTCATAAAGGGATGTATTGCACATATTCATAGTTTTTGATTCAATGGGGGCATGTTTTGAAAACTGTTCTCCACACTTATTTAGTATGTAGCATACCCAGATTATAATGGGGGCATGTTTTATGAACATATCCTCCACATTGTATCAATTTTATTATTTATCCATGTATATTGGGGTCATGTTTTAAAAATATATTATCCACACTTACATAAATCTTATTTCAGATATATATATTGGGGGCATATTTTGGAAACATGTTTTCCACACTTACATAGTTCTCAGATTGGCTAGATTAATAGTTATATGATTTAAGCACACATTTGTGGTAGAATTATATAAATTGATACCATTTTTATACATATACTTGACATGAGACATATATAAGGTTCATATTCTATGAAATGTGTTCCTAATATTGCAAAATCAAATTAGTCTTAGATTAAAAAAAATTAGGGACTGTTACCACCCATTAAGTTGGACTTTTATAGGCTCTATTAAGACAATATACTACAATAGTTGGTTCAATTATTGGTATGGTTGAGGAGATTAAATCAATTAATAATTCAAAAATTTTAGGTTGGAATTGATTCTATCATCCATCCTCACTAGTTTGATAGTGTGATTTGACTAGGTTTATGCACACTCACCAAGTTATAAGTATGATTGGGTTACACAATTGAGCTAGTCTTGACTACTGGGTAGAAACCCACATTTTATCCATGGTTGAGGCATAGGCCTTCCTATATCTCTATCTATATCCCTAGATATATGAACTTTATATATTTATATTTATCCTAATATTAGTTTTAGTGATTCATAATGATATATCTTTCAAATGAAATTTCCAAAAGGTAAGATAGTTACATCAATACACATGTGTATTCCAAAACCTTAATCTCTTTCAAGTAAAATCATTTAAAAACTTTAAATTTCATATTATATGTATTTATTATATAATTTAACATTATCTTGGTTGAATTTTAGTCACTATCAAATCCCTCAAGTTGGACTCAAGCAAAGGCAGGGTGTGTTATACACACCCAATTACACATTTATTCTCATTTAAAATAATAATTTATTTACTATATTACATATTATATTTATTAATTATATATCATGTTAGTATTTAACACATGGAAAATAAAGACCCTAGATGTTCCTCTTAGTTCTAATTTTTTTTAATTCTATAAGTCTCACATATACTATCTCTTTATGATCATTGCCTATCTCATAGTACAACCAATATAATTATAATGACCTAGGACTTATATATTGCCTAGGATTTTACAAACCTACTTCTCTTCCACCTCTACAAGTTCTATTATTGAACCTATTTTTAAACTACCTGGACACTTGTGTCAGTCAAATTATTACATCAATGCAAGTGTCTTATTTCAACGTAAGTGTCTAGTGCCCTAAATTCATTCAATTTAAAAATAAAATGTATCCTAAAGGTTATATTAATTTATTTTATGTGATACATTATCTAATAATATTGGTATAAATATAAGATCAACCCTCATTCATTCCTCATTTAGAAACTTCTTATTTACTCACAAAGTAACCTAGCATTCATACCAAAGAGAATTCAATCAAAGACTCAATTGAGAAAATATTCCTTATTTTATCCTATTTACATATTAATCATAGGGAAGAAACATATATAGACCTAAAGTACTGAAATATCATCATAAGAGATATAATTTCCAAGTTACAAGATAGGTCACCATTGTACTTGATTATCACACATTTCATGATTCACACATAAGCCAACATATATGGGATAACTACATAATTTTGAGGCCCTCTTCATATTATTGGATATATAGGTAACACTCATTTATAGAGGATTTTTTAGGGTATCTCAACACCATGTTCCCACTAACCCATTATCATGAGGTCACTATGAATATGAAAAGTTAGGGTTTTATCATTTGATAAGGAGAAACAATCCATCACCCATATCTAAGTGCAATAGAGTGAAATAAACATATAATACATAATCATCCAAGTGGATTCATCCAATTTCAATAGGTATTGTATACTAGATACCTACATCTAAGCTAGACTACAATGTTGATGCAATCATCCCATAATAATGCATGTGTCTTAGGACATATAGGAACTTAATATAGAATTTGTCAATTGTTCCATAATATTATTCTAGTCTATTTATAGCATATTATAGATACATATCTATGTTTGAATTAACACCAACTAAGTATATTTATTTTCATTATCATTTGAATATCTAGTGTAATTATGTTTCTTATTTTTAGCATATCTTAGTAAAATAAATTCAATATATGTTTTATCAAAGTTTTATAATTAATTATCCTTTTATAGATATATTTTTAACCCTTATACTTATTTATTTCTATATTATTAACCCTATCTATCAGATTATGATCCACATCCAATTTAGGGTTAAATATTTACAAGGAACATGAATTCATGCAGTGGCAAAGATGATAAAGTGTTTGCTTAATTTGAGATAGTTTGGCATGTAAGGAAATAATTTTATGCTCAAGCAAATTATTTGTAGAGGATGTTGAAGGAGTATAATTAACATGAGTAGGAATATACATGGATACTTATTATAAAACAAGTGATGTACCTATACCAAGGGATGATGTTATGGAAGTATTCAGAGGTATATAAATAAGAATGAATACAATAGTGGAAGTAACAACATTTGAAAAACTATATTGAGCACCTTTATTACATCCTAACCTATTATTATTAAAAAATCAATTATTTTAAATAGATATTGAAACTATGAAGTAGTTAGATTACTGATTTTTGTATTCATATATATGATGTTTTATTAAAATTACTATATTTTTTAATTTACATATCTATTTTTTAGTACATTGATTTAGTTAAAAGTGTAAGGATGAAATTTAATTTTATGCATTCTAGTATATATGTTAAAATGGTATTTATATAGTTTAATGCTATTTATTTATTATAATTATATTACTGTAAATGGACTAACTACCTTTTATGTTTCTAAGTATATGTAAGATAACTTCATCCTCACTAATTAGTATAAAGGGAAACCATCATAGGGTAGAGGGTGATCAATCATGATAGATAGAAGTACTTATAAGAGTATTAATAACCAAGAAACACTCACATAATTACTTATATGATTATATATCTTAATTTTTTTCAATGATATATGTGGTGATTGTTTGCATATAAAATTTGTTATGTATTCTCACTTTTTAGTTATGTTGCATGGTTATATGCTTACTCTTCTATGAATTTTTTCCTCTCTATTATTTGGAGTCTTATATCTATGTTTTATGTTTAAATATATTATATTTGTGTGTGTTAAATGCATCACTAAATTCAAAATTTATTTTTATGTACTTTATGGTATTATTGCATTGATTATTTGGTAAATGGGTTTCCAGCAAAGTCATAAAAATTTAGTGACTAGTTTGTATATTTTATACAAAATAATAACTAGGAAATATACTAAAATTATTTCTAATAAGATACTAAGTACTCCAACATAAATTTTTTTTGGAATAACTCATGATCATTAAGGAACCATTGTGGTGTTAATCACTAAATCAATGGTTTTAATCAATAATAACACTTAATATTTTGTTAAGTAAAAAAAGGTTTATTTTATTGAAATTAGGAGTAGGAAATGATGATTTTAATGGCCCCTCTTGCTAAGGAAAAAGTCATATTCATTTTTAATTATTAGGGTTTTTATTTTATATGAATAATTTTAAAGTGTTTTATGTGAATGCATTCTTGAGAAAAAAGACTATTGTTTGTCTGAAACCCTACAAGGGCATTTTTTAATCCATGCATTATAGAGAGATGATATGGAGTGGATTGTGATAGTATTTTTGGAACTGGTAAGTGATTATTAAATACTTTATTAAATGTAAATTATATTAAAACTATTTTTTTATATGTAAAAACAATTGGGAAAAATGGGGATAAGTAGGATCAGTAATAGGAAAAAGATAAGGTAACAATGAAGAAGAAGGGGGATTATTATGGGGATGAACTCAATTAGTGTTAAATAAATTGTCATTCTCAATTATTTATTGTAAGTGGTGTTTACTTATATATCCATGGATGGATTATATGTGGAAAATAGTTTTATAATGTTGTGTTCATGTGTTGATTTACATGTTATGTATTTTTTACTACATTATTGAAAAAATCAATTTTAAAACCATGACCCTTAGAACAATGGAAAATTATGGTTAGTGAACTTTTTTAGAAGTCATGGGTATTAGAATTTGTTTCTAATTTATTTTTTCCCTAAAAACCCTACTCAATATTGTGATTGATTTAAAATACTACACATTTTGTTTTAAAATGAATGAATTCATCTTGTAGGTGTATGAAATTATAAATGGATCATCTCTATAAATCAATATTGGATTGGAGAAGATAAATCATACCTATAATTTCAATTGAGAATACATTTTTTAATTTGGAGCATGACCAAGATGGGGATCCTCTAGACTTGATTAGGGGATCACTTATCACAATACACTATGTTAAGGAGGATTCCAAAGCCTCTAAACTAACACAATAATATAATATCCATAAAGGGGTCCTAGGTTTTGATATTTCATTATATATAATAACAATAAATTCAATCTAATCTAGTTCTCACCCAATATTGTGGCACAAAGTGGGGGTTAGAAATTAAACATGCATAGAAGACATATACTCATGATAATGTATACAAAATCCTAATGCATGGAAGAGAATTAGAAGTGCATTATCTATTCACACTTACAAAAGAGAGATAAAATTAAGAATACTTATCTTTGAATAGAAACCCACTGAGCTTAAATATTTATCTTGGCCAAGGTGCTTTGAAAGAGATTGTTGTGGTATGTAAGGATAATAAATAAAAATCAATTGTTGGCTACAAACCTATATATGCATCCAAAATACTTCACAAGACAAGATCCGTATATATAAATAAAGTATGGAACTCTAATCTTTATTCCTCAAGTAGAATGGTCAATAAGTAGATGTTAGTTCACACTTATTATTATTCACTTATATATTCTCAAATGTTTGGAAATGAGCTTGTATATATAGGTAGATCTTACCCTAAATCCTTTTGAATATGTTGGTTGTATTGGGTTGACCTAGTTGACACTATATGTTTTTAGGATATAATTCACTAGGACCTAAGCTATGTTGGTCAAAGGGATAACAAGCTCCAAAGTGAAAAATACCCCAAAATAGTATAGGTTCAACCTAGTCAACCTTATATAGTAATTAAATGCTAAAATGTATACAAGGTCACCCTAGTTGACCTAGTATAACCAATTATTAAAATGGTAATGAGTTAAGTAATAAGAGATTATGATGTGATAAATGATTGGAATGAGTAAAATTAAGAATAAAAAGCTTAGGGTAAATGGTTTTAGGAGACAAGTGTGTAGATGGAAAGTGGCAAAAGGGACAAAAATCTTACAAAACACCAATGGTCTACCCTCCCCTTTCCCAATGTACCCCTTAAGGCATGCACTCAAAGAGATTGAGACTTAACAGGTTCCTACAAGATATAGAGTGTCATTAAATCAAAAAAGTTAAAAAATATTGTGTATACATATTCTACACTTTAATCTCATCATGTGTCACATAAGTGATAATTGGGATGGTGCTTTGTGAATAGTACATGATAACACACAATGTTGATGCTAAGTATAGTATAGTAAGTAGAAAATAAGATAAAGAAAATGATAGAATTGAAAAACACATACCTTTACTTACCTTAGTACTGTAGATAAATAAGTAGATTGTAAGAGAAAGTGAAGGCATCCAATGTGAATAACACTAGGAAAACCTATAGAAGCTAGTGGGAAAATAGCCATGGGTAAATTATTACTTAAGTTTTTATTATTTTTAAAATAGAGTAGAGATAGTGTAGGGGGAATCCAAGAACAAACACACCTGTTCTGATTCCTCTTGTTAGGATCTTGCTCCTCAGAAAGAGCACATTATGATTACCAAATATAAGCAATTAAATATGCGGAAATAACCAAAAACACAAGTAACTAGAATTCACCAATAGCACAGAATATGAGAGACAATACACTATCTTGTATTAACACTTTACAAAAAAGAATACTACAAAGAGCCGCCACACTCTTCCACCTTACAGAGGTTTCCCATGCCTCAAGTGTACAGTAATTCTTCTACACAACACTCTCCACAAAAAAATGGTCCCAAAAACCAACTCACACACAAAATTGGTGTTCACCTCTCCAACCAGTCAGTAATAACCCTGCCGGTACACCAAGCACTCTATAGCACTTCAAGTTTATCTCCCATGAACCTGCAACCTGCAATTCAACAGACCAAACTTACATGTAGATCTCCTATGAGCTTGCAACAACCTGCAACTCAATGATCTTACAATGGAAGGAACTCTTCCTTTCTATCTCATACTTATACAATACATGCCAATGGGTCTATAAATAGATCCCTAACTTAAATAATAACTTAGACTCTTAATTTAGACAATTATCCTCGCAGCTCAAGACTCTAACTAGTCTTAACATGCAAACTCTTCGTTCACTTAACTAACTGTCTGTGCAACGAACAGTTCTGGAACACAAGCAACCGACGCCAGTCCCTACTTGCCTAGTTCTACCGACGTCGGCCGACATCTTGCCATCGCTAGTGGCCTTCTGCACTGGTCATGACCGACGTCGGTCCTGATGCTGACGTCAGTGCTCCTGGATCTTAGCAACCTTCTGTTCCCACTATTTGCAAAGAGTTGAAGCTTTTAGCTCCACAACCTAATAATCTCCCACTTGGAGATAAACAACTACAACCTGTACTTGTACCTGTACTCCATCTAGTTTGTTCCCTTGGCTTTGTATCCCTCCTCAAGATCACTCTTAAAGACTAACCACCACAAATCCTATAGTGCAAAACCTGTCATCCAAATTACCTGCCACATCCGCATCTACAACCATGTAGATAAGAACTTGACCCTGCATAGCATGTGCACCTACTGCTGGTCCCACTGAACTTCCCTTCAGTATTACTTTCTCGGATTGACTCCAAACTTGTGACAACTCCCACTGCTTGGGAAGACTCAGGTTTAGTACATACCATGCACTCAACCTCATTATGTGAATCAAGACACCTGTTCTATGAGCTGTCCAACCATTGGCGTGCTAACCGGTCTCACACAATCATCCTAAAACAAAGTCAATAAGACCTCCATGTCTCTAAAACACACTCATGCCAAAGAATCTTGTTGCTCCCAGATTCTCCATGACACACCCCTGAACTAGCTTTACCTTTAGTTCAGCAATCCCTGTATATGTAACCCTGCAACAAGCACATCATACAAAAATAGGATAATGTAGCTAATATTATCCAACTTGGTAAAGAGAAACACAATGATCAAACCTCCATTGTCTTGCAGCTAATACAGGACCATATACCCTGATCTTCCATCTCACGTATCCATTTCCACTCTTCTTCATCCTAAACATCCATTCGTCTCTCAGTGCTTACTTCCAGCTAGCAACTCTACCCAAAACACCTATTTGGTTCTCCTCCAAGAAATCACATCCTCATCCATGCCAAGCTCCCACTATTTCCTGGATCTACCTATTCTGCTTCTTTAACAACTTCTTGGTTCTATACCATAAGTGAGCAACAAGTAGTGTAAAGAAGGGAAATGATGAATTTAAGAACTTACTTATGCCTTCAGTCCTCTATATGGGCGCTTGAGACTCCATGACAACTAGCTGTCCACCCAAAATTCATCTCAGTGACCGATGCCGGTCACATCTCAGTCTGTAGCTGACCAATGTCAGTTCCCTACAACTGCCACCTTACTAACGTCGGTTTCCCCTGGCTGACGCCGATCGATATTTGCCTGAGTCACCGACGTCGATCTGCACATAGTCAATGTTGGTCCCTGTCTAGACACCGATGCCAGTTTTCCTGCCGACGTCAATCTCTGTGTTTTTCTAGTGAGACCTGACTTTTTCTTGTGAGCTCCTTTTGGATCAAACCCTTGTCCAAATCACCCTTACTCTGCTCAGAATTCCTCTGCACCTTGTGCTTAACTTTATCCATCACCTTCTACTTGAAACCTCTTGTCACTAACATCAGATTCCTCAAGAAACGTCACCTTCTTTTTCTACATACAGTAACCACGATCCATGCCTTCCAAATCCAAAAGCATATCCTTTAACTCAAGAACAAACATCTCCTTCTTATCTATGTGACCAAGCCTATCAAGCCACATCTCCGAATCTATAGCTGAAGTAGATAACCCAGAAAGAGAATTAGTAATACAAGTAGATAGATAAAGTGTACCTACTTTCTTACCTCTAGCTACAACAAGTGTACCCTTGGTAACCTTCCAAGAGTCTACTATGAGAGTTACTGTGCAACCCTCATCACCCAAACTTCTAACAGAAATCAAATTCCACTTCAGAACTGGGACATGCATGACCTCCTTTAACACCCATGTGTCACCTATCTGCAATTTCAGCTTCACTTTTCCTTTGCCATCAATCTGATAAGGCTTACCATCCCCTACACAAATTTCTCCAAAGTCTCCCTAGACATACTCATGAAAAAATTCCATATGTGGGGATGCATGAAAAGAGGCACCAAAATCTAAAACCCAAGATTCTACTTTATCCAAAGAACATACTAGAGCATCCTATGCAATGTAATCCACAACATCTACTTCTTCTCCATGTCCTTCATGCTGATCTTCACTCGATCTGCAATCTCTCTTTAAGTGCCCTTGCTTTCCACATTTCCAGCAGGTTATTGTACCATACCTGGACTTGGATCTTTTGCCTATCTTTGACCTTGATCTCCCACACTCTATCTTCTCTCTTGGCCTTCCTCTACCTTCAGCACTCAAAGCATCTCCTGATGATTCACCTGTGCTTTTCCTATGTATCTCTTCATTCAAGATCACACTCACAACATCTTCCACTTTTAAGACTTTTGAAGGAGACACAGTATTAGAAACTGCCATTACCAAACCTTCCCAACTTTCAATTAATGAACACAAGATTAAGAGAGCTCTAATTTCATCATTAAATACAATATTGACTGAACTTAACTGGTTTACCAAACCATGGAAATCACTAAGATGGCTATGAACAGATCCACCTTCCAACATTTGCAAATTAAATAAACACTTCATAAGAAATACCTTATTAGAAGTTGAGGGTTTTTCATACAAATTTGCCAAAGATTCCATCAACTCCACCGTTGTCTTACACTGTGATAAGCTAGAAATCACAGATGATGTAAGACTCAATCTAATAGATCCCATAGCCTTCTGATCAAGAACCTCCCATTCTTCATCCTTCATATCCGAGGGTTTGCAATTAACCCCAACCAATGGTAAGTACAAATCTTTCTGATACAGATAGTCCTCAATCTGCATCCTCCATAATTGGTAGTTCTTGCCATTAAACTTTTCCATTCGTAGCTTACTATCTTCTGCCATTGCTTAACTCCCACTCAAACAGAAACACTGTGAGTAACCTGTAATCAAAACACACTACCCAAATCTAAACCAATCTGTTAGTATCCCAACCAAAAGCTCTGATACCAGTTGTAGGGGGAATCCAAGAACAAACACACCTATTCTGATTCCTCTTTTTAGGGTCTTGCTCCTCAGAAAGAGCACAGTATGATTACCAAATATAAGAAATTAAATATGCATAAATAACCAGAAACACAAGTAACTAGAATTCACCAATAACATAGAATATGAGAGACAATACACTATCTTGTATTAACACTTTACAGAAAAAAATACTACAAGGAGCCGCCACACTCTTCCACCTTACAGAGGTTTCCCATGCCTCAAGTGTACAATAATTCTTCTACACAACACTCTCCTACACAAAAAAATGGTCCCAATAACCAACTCACACACAGAATTGGTGTTCACCTCTCCAACCAGTCAGTAATAACCCTGCCGGTACACCAAGCACTGTATAGCACTTCAAGTTGATCTCCCATGAACCTGCAACCTACAATTCAATAGACCAAACTTACATGTAGATCTCCTATGAGCTTAAAACAACCTGCAACTCAATGATCTTACAATGGAAGGAACTCTTCCTTTCTATCTCATACTTATACAATACATGTCAATGGGTCTATAAATAGATTCCTAACTTAAACAATAACTTAGACTCTTAATTTAGACAATTATCCTCACAAATCAAGACTCTAACTGGTCTTAACATGCAAACTCTTTGTTCACTTAACTAACTGTCCGTGCAACAAACAGTTCTAGAACACATAGGTGATCGACACCGGTCCCTACTTGCCTGGTTCTGCCGACATCAGCCAACATCCTGCCATCACCGGTGGCCTTCTACACTGGTCACGACCGACGTCAGTCCTAATGCCGACGCTGATGCTCCTGGATCTCAATAACCTTCTGTTCCCACTATTTGCAAAGAGTTGAAGCTTTTAGCTCCACAACCTAACAGATAGATATATAATTTGAGATATAACAATGATCTAATATTTATTTGGGGTGATTTTATAGGCATAATAGAGGATGAGGAGGAAAGATGAGGGTCCCTTTTAAGGATAGCACTCCATGATATCCTAAATGAGGTGTTGATGTCATATGACCCTACTACATTGGAGGACCCCAACATACCATCTACCCTAGCTCAAGAGAGCTAGTTTAGATTAGCTAGAGAGGTAATGTTGCATATATGAGCATAGAGAGAGAGAGGATGCATCCACCAATAAAGATGGGTGTAGGAGAGATATAGGCATGGAAGGCCCTATTAGAGGAGAGATTTATGCATCTATATATAATTATGTAGATGGCATAGGCATATACATTGACCCTAACCCATGTGACATAGGTATAGGAGTAGGAGAGAACAAAAAACATGGCAACCTCAACCAAGTTGGTTTAGGTATATGCATAGGGGGTGCATCTAGAGGGATAATTTGATGGATTGAGATCTCAAATGTTTTTGTTATAGTGTTCTTATGTGGAGGGGTCAGACTAAGGCATCAACAAGTATCATGAATAGGCCACAAGATAGATGATATGAGCCCCAGTAATAGAGCTGGAGTATTGTATATGGTTGTACTTGTATCAAAACTCATGATATATATATATATATATATATATATATATATATATATATATATATATATATATATTTTATATGGTTGTACTTGTATCAAAACTCATGATATATATATATATATATATATATATATATATATATATATCATGGATCACTTTGGCATATTCATGTTGATAGTGTATGTTATTGTTATCACGGTTGTGATTGTGGATGGTTTGGATATATTTCTTTCTAGCACATGTATTTATCTATTTGTTGTGTATACTATAGGAAATATATGAGATGTGGTTTATTTTCTAGAATTATGCAGAATACATGCATTGTAAAAAATAAATAGGCAAAAAGGACTTGATTAAGAAATGATTAAGTATTTCAAGTTGGGAAATGTGTAATAACAAGAAATGATTAAGTATAAAGAACCAAACGAATGGTAAAAAGGAATTTGTTTTCAAACCAAGAGAAAGAGTTTTTCACCAAATTAAAATAAATAAAATCACACTAAATCATGTTTGGAAATATGAAAATAATGTAATAACATGGAAGGTATGTAAAAAATAATAAATGGTATAAAAATAAATCAATTAAGTCAATCAATCATACTATATCACAATGGGAAGTATAAGAGAAAAAAAAAATTGACAAAAGGTTTAGTCTAGAATTTGTCATACTAATTCAAGATGGGAAGTATGAAAAATTCAAGAAATGGATGGATTCTTACATACAATTGGAAATTAAGAAGATAAAAGTGAAAGAAAAATGAATTAAGCATAAAAAATACTAAATCAAGTTGGGAAGCATGTCATTGATGTGCAACTTCATAATAAATCACATCTTATCTCATATTAGACACATAATTTTTTTTTTGACTTGTATTATTAGAAAACTTTATGTGGAGGGATAAGTCCTATCCATGGTCTTATACTACAACTCCACAAAGGGGACACCACTAAGGTGGAATAATCAGGACAATCAGGTAACAAAGGATGTGGGTAATAGGAAGGTGCTATGATGGTAATTTATGAGTGACCTCAAGTCCTATCCATAGTCTTACAAATAAAGTCATAAATGAGATCCCAAGAGGAGTGATCAGTAGAAAAATAAATATTTCTCAAGATGAAATATGAGGGATATAGGGAATGAAAAAGGGAATGTAAAAATAAATTCTTAGGCATATTATGAGAAGACCTTATGAGGCAAGAGGCATACTAAGGAAATAATAAGACACTAAGTGACTAGTGACCATCAATGTACAAAGTAATCATGTTTTGTATAGACCCAAGGCTTTGTAAGAAAATGAGTGTGCTACTAAGATCAACTCATGAAGGTATATTAGTACAAGGAAAAGTAAAATGGACCTACCTTCCCATGACATGTTCTTAATTCTTTAGGACCCCTTATAGAGTTATTGGTCTACTATGAATATTGGGTACTTGTGTGAGAAAGTAGGTAGAACTATTTTTTTTAATATTCTCTTCTTCTATTCTACTAGCCTACTACACCCCAAAGGACCTCAACTCTATCATGAGGCCAAATATGCAGTTTGATCTTTGAATAGAAGAAGGATATGTGATTCAAATTATATCTTTTAATTTTGTTTGACTTTTAAGAATATTTCTACCTTTTATATTATTTTATTTTTATTTAAAATGATTTGTATTTTAACTTTTAATGGATTTTAATGATTCCTCATCTATACATATTTATAATAACCAATTATGATAGATGTAGTGATACCCACAAAATGAGATTTAAGATAAGGCTAATGGAAGATAAGTAACGAAAGATAAAGATGGACTAGGACACTTAGGCTTAATAATGAACCAACATGTGATTTCAAGTCTCAACTATGTATATGCTTAGTTTTCAAAAAGGAAATAAATGGAAATAAGGAAATCAAAACTAGATTAGTATAAGGAAAGTATAATGAGATACATTGTTTGATAACTAATCACATGGTAATAGAAAACATTATGAAAGGGAAAAATGTTGGTATAACCAAGTCACAATGACAATTATCAATGAATAATAGAGATAAGAGAGAAAACAATCATGAAGACATGAGAAGATATTTTTTAGAAAACTTAAGAAAGAAATAGAAAGCAATGATAAATAAATAAAATCATATGAAAATATAAGCAATATATAGTACAAAAGGTAAAATAACTATAATAAAAATATGAATTTGACATAGTGTGAAATGATATAATAGATAAATAAAATATAATATTGGATCACAAATCCAATCCAAGTGTAAATATTGTTGGCTGAATATTTTGTCGATCAGCATACTGATAAACAAAATAGGTCTGATCAGCCAAAATAGGAAGATTAGTCATCCAAATGTGTAGGTTTACCACATCAGAAGGGGACTTATCTCTCCTCTCATCAAGGAGAGGTTCCCTATAGTTATGCTATATATATATATATATATATATTCATATATATATATACATATATATATATATATATATATACACATACATATATATATACATATATACATATATATATAAATAGAAAATAATACTCAAGGGTAGGACAAACCATCCATCTCTCTTTCTTCAGAGATGATGCATATGAATTAAAGGAAAAACTCAAGGGAAATGATAGATAGCACTCCTCTTCTTTCAGAAGTACTATTTAGCAAACCACAAGAATACTCCTAGTAGTAAATGCAAAATGTAGCAAAGGATGTAATAACCAGCAAATCGAGATGCAGCACAAAGTCTTCACCTGAATTGCTCAAGAGTAAGATACGAAAGACAATGAGGGCACAAAGTCTTCCCAAATTTCTTTACACAAAAATGAAAAGAAAAAACACTAAAGGTAATTATGGGGGCACAAAGTCTCTCCACACTTTACTCTTCAAGACACCTTCTTGACTACTGTCACTAATTTTGCTTGTTTAATTAAAGGAATAGAAGATATATTAAGGAAAAATACATAAGAAGAGTTTCCCCAACAATAAAGATATCATAGCACAAAGTCTAAAAAATAACATGCTTTCTTATTCCAATAACAAAATATGATCAACAAACTGAGCTCAAAGTCTTAGAAGTGCCTTTCAATTTGGGCAAAGTTTCATTTTGATTGTAAAAAAGAGATATATTTACAATAAAAGAGTGTCCCTTATATAGCCACTTCAAGAAGGACTCAGGAATAGTAACACATCATGTTGCATTAGAATCTATTAATAAGACAAGATAGAACTTAGGGGAGTTTACCCATTTGATTTTATCAATTCAAAGAAACAAGTCACGCTATTGAAAGTTTGCAACTTTTAATGTCTAGCTGGCGATTTGATCTTATCTTCATCATTCCTCCTTTTCTGGTTAATTGAATTAGGTCTTGGATTCAATTTTCTACTTTGTTCCTTCCTCACTTTCTATTGGTCTTAGCCTTAAATCCTGTGAATGCATTTGGGTCTATAGATTCAAAGGATCAATGGCTATTTTATGAGCTTTAAAATTGACATTCACACACCTATCACTATGTTTTCAATGACAAGTTCACTGTCTTGAATTTGATGTCTTCGAGTACATCACCCCTTGGTCTTTCTTTGGTTTTTTTAATTTGGCACTTTCTTGGAAAGAATCTACCCTTTTGGGCCTTAAGAAATGATCTACTTTGGGTTAGGAAGATCCCCTCGTAAGGGTATCTGCTCTTCAGGTGGTCTTTACATGGCCTTCGGGTTTCAGTATTCTCTCATGAATAGCTAAGTTTTTCCTTCATATTTCTTGTTTCACATCTTTCTAAAGGGAAGATGACCTTTTAGCTTCAAGGATGTGTCCTACAATTTGGCAGCTAAGAGTCCTTTGTAAGGGCACCTACCCTTTGGGGTCCTTCAGTGGCCTTCACCTTAGAAGTCTCTCACGGCCTTTTCCCTAGCGGATTGTCTCTCAGGCTTTCTATACAGGTATTTTCCCATAGACAAAAAGTCCATAGAAATTTCCATTTTGTTCCATTTTCCTTTAAGAATTTCCTTCAAGTTTTCGTCTCGCAGTCGCTTCTTGAATTCTTTCAAACTTTTTGTCTGAAGGAATTCCTTCGAACAAAAGTCTGAAAGAATTATGCCTTAGACTTTTTCAAATGCCTTAAACAAAAATCCAAAAGAATTTACCTTTGTGGCCTTCTTTGAAAATGACCCTTCTAAAGGGTATTTTTGTCGACCAAGTGCCCTCCACAAAGGGCACTTGTCCTTCAGGAAGCTCTCTTGAACTTTTACATTTGAACTGCTCCTTTGAACCATCATAGTGAACCACTTCATTGAACCATTTCATTGAACCACTTCATTGAACCATGGAAATGAACCACTTGGTTGAACCAAATGTTGAACCAAGATGATGAACTAATATTTGAACCAAAATGGTTCAAGCCAATGGTTCAAGCCGATGGATATTTTTGATTGAACCAAGGCACTGAACCAATCCCAAAAATGACCAAGTTTTAGAAAATGATTCTTTTGGTTGAACCTACCTATAAAAGCCTTTGAACTTGTAGAAATGAACCTACCTATAGAGTCTATAGAAATCATGTCTGTAGAAATCAACTTATGAAGTCCTCTGAACTTGGCCTGTAGAGTCTATAGATTTAACCCTGCAGAGCCTGTAGATTTTTGAGAATCTTGAAAAATGAGGAATTTGAATGTCCAAGACAAATTTTGAAAAGGGAAGAGATAATTTTGGTCTGTAGGACCAAAATAATTCAAATGTTGTCCTAAAAATGAGTGATATTTTTTGGGGGATAAAAAATATAAAATCACCATGCATGCTCTCATAAATATTAATAAATCTACCCACACACATTATCCAAAAAATTAGATAGATCTCTATGGGGTTGGATATGAACCACTATTGATGTCTCATCAATATTTAATAAAAATTGGGAAAATACTTCTCTTTTAATCTCTTCCACAAAAAAGTAGGAATACTTGATGGATCATGATGAGGAGGTAAACTAGGTAAGGGATGCTCAAGGGAATACATGGGAGAGGACTCTATGGAAGATGTAAGATTATCTAGTGGGGAATAATCCACAAGTGAGGGAAGATCCATAGGTGAATGAATCATGGGTGGAGGAACAAAATATTATGAAAGGACCATAGGTTATGATGAAACCATAGGAGGTGGAGCCATGGGAGAAGTAGGAGGAGAATTATTATGGGATCAACTTATGGAAAGAATAAAACAAGGTTTTAGAATATCTAGAATATGATCCCTGAGATGTTATTGGAGGATGTAACAATGGTCAGTGTGATGAGTGCCACATTGGTGCCATAGAAAATATACCTCACCATACTTAGTTATATATTCAGGTAGAACCTTTGGGGGAGATATGGATTTGTCTAAGGATAGAGAATAAGGATGAAAATTATCAATATACTATTTTAGTTTATGAAAATAGGTATAAGAATGATTATTTGTCCCATGAAAACAACATATATACTTGTGAGTGGTCTTAGGAGAAACACTCATAGAATGTGATGTAACAAGAGTGGAAGAATCTAGAGAGAACTCGATGGCCCATTTGGTGGGAAATAGAGCCATCGTAGGCAAATGAATCAAATCATCACCAATGGAAGGTGGTGATGGAGTAAGAATGGAACTAGGCTCAATGGAAGGAGTAATGGGATGAGAGAAAGGGTTAGACTCAGAAATAGTGGAAGTAGGAACAAACTCAAATATAGTAGGAAAAATAATGGGTTATGATGTGAATTTCACTAAGAGAGGGGTGGGATGAATGTAAGGTCTAAGGATAGTCTCACTAATCTTAGGGGTAAACCAATTATGTTGGTTAGGGTATCTATCAAAGTGATAAGGCCTAGTCATAGCATGATCCATGAGCATACTCTTACGAGGCTCCTTAGAAACTAGAAGTGTTAGAACCATATCTACCCTATGATAAAGAGGAAGAATAATAAAATTAAGAACTATAAATGAAGGAAAATGGGAAGATACATGAAAAAACTCAAGTAAATAAGAATGGTAATGGGCAATCTCAACATCATGGGTCTAGACAAGACCACCTAAAAATGGATCATATAAGGAATAACCATTATCATAATCTAGGGTTTTAAGATCAATGATATAAGTAGGGATGACCTTATAATTCAAGAAAGTGTGGTGAATACAATGTTTAATCTAGGTCAAGACTATAGTAATGTCATCACAAAGAGGTTTGTGAGAGTGAGTTTATAAAGAAGTAAGAAACTATGAGATAAGGTGACGTGAGAGATCTAAAGTTTTAATTTCTAGGTTAATCTCATCAAGCTCATCATCATCAAAATATAAGAGGTTAAGTGGAATGTTTCCAATGATTTTAGGATGACCTTTATAACTTATAGCTGAGTTAATGAGAAAGTTAAGACATTAAGACTCACAAAATGGAATGCCAGGTAAAGGTTCAATAGTAGGAATTTTAAAGACACCATGGTCTTATAATTTTTCAAAATTACAATGGTTAGTGTCACCTTAAATCTTATTAATGGATACATTATGAGGTAATTTATCACATTGATAGGTAGAAGAATAAATGGCTCTCATACTATGAGTCCATGACCTACTAATCAAGATGTTACAATAAAGGGGAAAGTTAAATATCATCACCTTCATGAAAATGATAATAGGTGGGATGGTAATGGGATCCCCACACAACCTAGAGGAGGAATTTTCCTTCTATCATATCCTTGTTAGGTACTATGTGTGGACTTGAGATTACATTCTAAGTATCCAAGGGTTTTGATAAAGTCAAGAGAGAAAACACAAGTACCAAAAGCTTCATCAATCAATGCATGCTTAACATGGACATCACCTATTTGAACACTAATCTATACGAGAGGATCAACTATACGAAGTAGAATCTCATCAAGAATCATAGAGGCTATATGATATCTTAAGGAAAGATAAGTGTCCATAATTTCACCAATATTGATAAACATCTCTTCACATTGTTATAATATACTATACTTAGATCTAGAAAAAGTTTTTCTCCATCTTGATAGGGGAGGACAAGGGATATTCATCTTGAATAATAGTTGAATATGATGGTTTATATGATGTAGAGAAGTCCTCATAAGCACAAGGAATGAAATTTGGGATGGGAGATTGTCGATCTCCATGATGGGATCCGATTCACCATAACCCATACAAAGGTTGTTACAAATAGTTGCATAGTGGTTAAGAAGGTCCTTAGAAGGAGAAGCTAAAGTATAATGGAATTTTTGTTGATAAGAATTATAAGTATTAGAACAAGGTTGTAAATGATGTTATGAAGATTAAATAGTTGGTTCAGGTTGATTTTGAGAAATGGTAGAAGAAATGTTAGTAGAATATTGATTGTCATTAATATTAGAAGATTAAGGAATGGCAGTTGAAATAGAATGGGATGTGTTATCGAAGGGAAAATCATAAATAGTATAATCAAAAGTTATAACACCATCTTTCCCCAACTCATTTAAATGAGTTAGGGAAGAATCTTGGATAACATGATACATTTGAGATAAAGGAGTGTAGATAGGTTGTGGATCAATGAGAGCCACCAAATTTTTCATATTAGTCATGCTAACCACATTATCTTTGGAAGTGGTGTCAACAAGACTTTCTATAGTATTGGTGGAAGGGGTGGGCTTGTCTTAGTTATCTTGAATAGGTTGATGATTAAGAAGATGGTCTTTGTATATATCTAAATGAGCATTAGCTTGATTTAAGGCTTGATATTTATCATATTTTTTATAATCCTTAAAAGCAATTTCATAGGCTTGTTGACACATTCAGATGATAGAATCGTGATCAAAATTGTGACCAAGAAGAAAATACATAGCTAAATTATGAAGTTTTCTATAGTTCTCATGAGAATGACCCCAACTAGAATGAAACTAATAAAACTTGTTAGGATCATACCAATATTTCATAGGATAGGTAGGGTCAAGTTCTCTTAGAAGAGGCCTAGGTAGATGCTTAAGAAATTCAGCTAAAGATAGAGGTTTATGAATGTTAATGTTGTTAGGTGATGATAAGTGAGGATTAGTATATTATTGAGAAGGGGTAGTTGTTTCTGAAGATTGGTTGGGGATGAAAACTTAAACATTATGAATGGTGTCATAAGAAATAGTAACACCATCATTGATAACATTGTGATTTTTATTCTTAAGAGACGAGAACCCATAAAAGGTTAGGGTGGCTCAAATTGATGCATAAGGAAATCTTGACATTTAGCCTAGTCATTATACTCCTCCAAAGTGTGTGAAGAGAGAGTGCAGACCTGATATTGTAATTTAGTAAAAAGGGCATTAGTAAAGAGATGGAAAATATTGTCATTGACCATGTTATGTTCACACTTGTTTGACAAAGTTTTCCACCTTTTAACAAAGCCCTAAGTAGTTTCATTTTTGAGTTATTTATAATTTATGAAGTGGGCCAAAGTGTTTTTAGGATCATTACTTTAGAATTATATAACTAGCAATCACTAAATATTCCAAAGTAGCAATAAAATGAGTTCTAAGTTGATTATACCAATTTGAGGCATCACTTATGAGGGTTTTGGCCAGTATTTTGGTAGTGGTAAAAGTGTTCAATTTGACACAATCCTTATAGATATTTCAAAATGTTTCAAGATGAAAGATATGATTTTTTGATCCATTATACTAAATTATAGGTGATATACCTCCTATATTAATGTTATAAAATATGAGTAGTAATAGGCTCATTCTAAATATGGTTAATGGTTTTATTGATCAAAGGAGGTTGAGGGATGAGATTACCTTAAGAATATTGAAGAGGAGGAGGGGGAACATTTTGGTTATGTGTGACCCAAGCCATTGGTTTAAGTTGAGATTGAAGATGAAGAAGGTGGTTTTGCATCCTCATCATTTGATTTGTGTTATGAGATTGAAAGGTATTCATTTGATTAAGTATTTTTAACAATAATTGGCGTGTTTGATTATCATAGTTAGAAAAACTAGAGTTGGTATTTGTGTTGGTATTAGTGGTTTGGGTGCCACTATTGGTGTTGATATGGGCTTGAGAGGAACTATGAGAGTGTGAGGCACTAGTGGAAAAATTTGCTTGTGTAGCAAAAGATGGACTACTGAATGGTTGAGAGGAAGAAGAACTAGAAGCATGATTACCTTGGGTAGAAAATGAAGTAATAGTGGAAGGATTAAGGATAGTGGATATTATGAGAGGCCCACTAGATGTAGAACCTACCATGTTAGTGGATATACTAGGCATAAAGGTGGAAGATGTTAAAGAAGAAGAGGTCATGGTGTGAGAAGGGGTCATAATCGAAGGAAAATGCTAATAATAAAGTAAATTGGTAATCCCAAATCTAGTTTAGAATGTAGAAGTAGGTAAATGATGTTCTTCAGATTAACCACTAATCATAAGATTGTAAATGGTAGAGGGATCTTTTCCTTGATGTCAAGTAAATTTAGAGATAAAGAAGATAATTTTAGGGGTATACTCTAATTTGGGTTGGTATTCTCATGAGAAGAAAGGATTACATTGTGAAGAGGTATTAGGAGGAGTCCCATAGTTCATTATTCAAGTGGAAATGTAAACATTACTAGCATCTAAGAGAGGATCCCTACTCTTTCTATGGGAGACCCTATGAGCATTGGTAAAATTCATCATATTTTTTCACTACAACTTAGTGTTATCATCATGTAAAAATTCCGTGATGAATTTAAATAAATAAATATGAGAAATTAAGGAAATAGGAAATGATAAAAATAGTATAGGGTTGATTGGGTCGACTTAGGATAGAAATAAGGTCTATAAATAGTATAGGGTCAATTGGGTTGATCCAGTATAGTCAATAGAGGATAGAAAAAAAGTGAATAGGGTTTGAAAATAGCATATGGTTGATTGGTTTGACCTAGTATAGTGAATAGAGGATAGAAAAATGTAGAGGGTTGACTGGGTCGACCTAGTACAATAGATAGGGAAAATAAGGAAGCTTATAACAAATTGTGAATTGAAACAAGATATTTTTTTCAAAGTAATCTAAAAAATAAGAATTGAAGGGAAATGAATAATAAATTGGATTAATTTTGGCCAATGTAATTGAAGCACACATCACAAAACCTTGCACCAATGCTGGTTAATGATATTTTTTGCAATACAAATTATAATTAAGCATATAGCAATCAATCAACTTGTAAAGTAAATAACTAGCTAATTGATAAACCTAAATATTTATAATATTATTAGGATATGTTTTTAAATGTGATGGGAGGTTGGCTATAAGTAAGGAAATATAAATTAATCTAAAGATAGTTCTAGGTAGTTTGGGTTGAAAGGGATTTGTAGTGGTAATGATACATGAATGGTATTAGGGCCTACCCCCTCACTTCACACACCACATTGATAAGGGTGTCAGGTTCTTAGCCATAATATAAAATTAAACACACTTTATACTTGATTAAAACATCAATTCAACTTCCCCCTTGGTGATGAAATCCAAGTAGGTTGGCCTAGGTAGTCAAATGTTAAAATTCTTGTTTAGATTTTGTGATTTTGTTATGTGTGCATAAAATAGTGAAACTAAACAGTTAATTGAAAACAACCTAATTAAGTTATATGACCTATTTTAAGCATGTAAGTAATAAGAAATGAAAATATGAGATAATTAATATTATATAAAGTTTAATTACAAATTTGAAATAAGGTATAGTGTCATTATAGTCAATATTATATGCACAAAATAAAAAACAAGGTGATATGGTTGATCTTGTACTACAAAAGCAAGGTTTGAAAATGAACATGATTATTAGAATTGACCTAGTATCCAAATAACACACAAAATGTAAGACTGGTTCAATAGGGTTGATCCAATTGACTATACAAGGGTAGCTTTGAAGATTTCAAACTGTGAAAGGAAAGATCATAAAAAAGAGATAGAAGGATAAAAAAGAACCTTGGTGGATTAGAGATGTAAAAAATTAAGATTTTTGTTAGATAACCTTGTGGAATGCTTACAAAACTTTCTAACTAGGTTTCTTAGGTTGATCAAGATTTGCAAGAACCTATTGCTAAGTGCCTATACTATACAACGTCAATTGCATTGACCTAGTATGTTGAATAAGATATCTAAAAGTCTATAAAATACTGGGTTGATTAGGTTGATCTAGTAGTTTGGACTAGAATTTTGAAAAGTTGAAAACTTATATTGGGTCAATTTGGCCTATTTAGTATCTTACACCTAAAAACTTGTGCATAAAAATTAGAGCTGGATTAATGCATTCAACCTAGTATGGAAAATATATTATAAAAATAATAATGAAAATATTGAAATAAGTGAAAAAATACTACAAGGGTTAGTTCAAATCATGTTCACTAGAATGTATGCAATCAAAAATGCATCATGTTTATAAATCAATCTTGGCTTAGAGAAGATAGATCATACCTAAACTTTTGATTGGGAATACATTTGTGAAGTGAAAGCATGACCAAGATGGGGATCTACTAGACCTGATTAGTTGATTACTTATTATAATACAATATGATAAGGATGGTTCCAAAGCCTCTAGAATAACGCAATCATGTAATAACCCTAATGGGGTCTTAGGTTTTGATATTTCACTTATATTTAATAATACAAAAGTAAATCTAATCTAGTGATTACCAAAGCTTGTGGCACAAAGTGGGGGTTAGAAATAAAACAAACTAGACTAAACATGCATATAATACATATACTCACATCAATGTGTATGAAATCCTAATGCATGGAAGAGAATCATAATTTCATTATCAATGTTATCTTATAAAGGAGAAATAAAGTTAGGAATACTTACCTTTAAATATGAACCCATTAAGCCTCAATATCTCCCTTGGACAAGGTCATTCACAAGAGATTGTTGTGGTATGTAAGGATGACAAAGACAAATAAGTTGTAGGATACACAACCTATTTATGCATCCAAAATACTTATCCAAAAGATAAGATCTATATGTCCAAAGAAAGTATGGAACCCTAAGCTTTATTACTCAAGTAAAATGGTCAATAGGTAGATGGTCATTCAAAATTATTCTTCTTCACTTCTCTATTCTCAAATGGTTGAAAATAAAGTTGTATATATAGGAAAATATTACCATAAATCCTTTTGAATATGTCAGTTGAATGGGGTCAACCTAGTCAACCCTGTATATTTTCAAGAGATAATTCACTAGGTCTCGAGCTATGTTAGCCAAAGGGACAACAAACTCCAAAGTGAAATTTTTTTCAAAATAGTACATGGTCAACCTAGTCAACCATATATAGTAATCAAAGGCTAGAAACTATATAGGGTTGAACAAGTCAACCTAGTATAACCAACTATCAAAATGGGAATAAGGAAAGGAATAATAGGATAATGATGTGATAAATGATTGGAATGTCTACAACTAAGAATAATAAGATTAGGGTAAATGGTTTTAGGATACAAGTGTGTAGATGGAAAGTGGAAAAAGGGATAATAATCTTATGAAGTAACAATGGTCTACCCACCCCTTTCTCAAAGTACCCCTTAAGGCATGCACTCAGAGAGATTGAGACTTGATGGGTTCCTAAAAGATACAAAGTTTCAGTAAGTGATAATTTTTTTAAAATATTATGTGTATACAATAAGGTTTGAGTGGATTTTTTAGAAACTTATGGACTAAAGGGTGAGAGATTACTATGACCCATGAGTCCATTAAGATATATGTAGATGAAACCCCACATTTTTTAGTCTCAATCTTGAATAATTATGCATTGAATATGCATTCATCTATTTCAATTATGAATGACTATATATTAACCAATTTTAATTTTAAATGACTAAAAATTAATAACTTTGCTCAGAGTATTTTTGAATGGGATGCATATACAAGTTTATACGGTTTTAATATAAATAATTGAGTTTATATATAGACCTACAAGTCGTTGTAAAAACCACTTAATGGCTTAAATACAACTTAATTTTTTTTCGTATTTTTATAGCAAATAATTTTAAATGGATGATACCTTTATAAACTCATTTAGAATAAGGTTTAATTATTCCATAGGAGAAATTGATTTGGTCATATAGCTATAACATCTCCTTATCTCATTATTTTTAAACAATGAACTACATAGTACATGAATTTTATGGACTCCATATCACTTAAACATAATTAGGGGTAAATTTGTTACATCCTAATTTTCCTTTAGACTTGTTATTATTAATTTTGTGGTTAGTGATTGGTTTACTTGATTTGTTAAGTAACTAGAATTAGTTTCATGTTGATTATGAATAGTGTTTGTTGCTTATCATAATGATAGTTAATTGTTATTTAGTTGTTTTTATTATATTATGGTACATTTTAATCAAGATTATGTAGTATATTCTATTACAATAGTTTATTATGATTTTTACATGATGTGGTCTAACTACTATTCAATTTTACTAAGGTGGATATAGGAAGGATTACACCCTCCTCACTATGACTGAGGGAGGGTGTCATTGGAGAGGATTATGCAAAGTTAATTGGTATTGAGTTGTTTTTATTATATTATGGTACATTTTAATCAAGATTATGTAGTATATTCTATTACAATAGTTTATTATGATTTTTACATGATGTGGTCTAACTACTATTCACTTGTACTAAGGTGGATATAGGATGGATTCCACCCTCCTCACCATGACTGAGGGAGGGTGTCATTGGAGAGGATTATGCAAATGGAGACAATTTTATTTTTATTTTTTGCAGGGGGATGGGAAGGAAATGGGAACCCAACACGCACCACATAGAGTAGAATATGTTTTTAATGCATTAATTGATTAATATAGATTGCATCATGATTTTGGTTACTGATGTATTTTATGCATTTAGATGTGTTTGATTATGATGTTTCATATTGCTTAAACATTGGTAGTGTGTTTAGATTTATGAGATTGATATTCTTATGTGTTTATCATACTCCATTTTCTACACTTGTGTACAATATGGTTTGAATAAGTGTGTCATATGATTATAGAGGTAAATTGAAATGATTTAATTAGTTTACTTGATGTATTTATAGTTGTCACAACTTATGTATCTAAAGTATTTTATTGTTCTTGTGGTGATGTGAAGTCTAATTTTTATATCTTGACATGGATTTCACTTTTATCTAGTAATATTTTATTTGGAATATGTAATAAAATTATATGTGATTTGATAAATATGTTTTTATAAAACATATAGTTTTAGTATAAGGTTTTCAAATAAACCCTAGGACATGTTTTAATTTGTTGGAATTCATTTTTATAATAAAAAGGGAATTGTTTGTGTTATTTACAAGGTTTTTAACCTTAGGCATTTTAAAGCTTGTAAAAGTATTGAATACAAATCATGACATAGTATTGTGGTAAGATCGAAGGGATAGTTTTTAAGTCTAAATGACATATATTGTTTGGTTGAGGCATAAATTTTATTATATGTGTATGGATCAAAGTCATATTTTATAGTTTGATTGAGGAATGATTATAATGATTTAAAAGTAATTTCAAACCACATCACTTTGCATGGTGATTATTGGCATTTCTTAAGTCAATGACTATCATTCAGGTTATAATGTTTGAAATGAATATTTAGTTTGGAAGAATCATACAATTAGGGTTATGATTCAATGGTTTTATGGAATATTTGATTCATGATATGAAGGGGCATATATTCTTTGTTTTGCATGGTTTTGTAATGATGGAATTTTTTACTAGTTAATTAATTGTGGAGATTTTTGAGCAAGGAATTATGCCATAAATTTTGCATGCACATTTTAAAATTTTGAGAAATAAAAGAATGTCATGGGTTATGGAGGATGCATGGTGGAAATATAGAGAATAATGATAGATTGAGAGGAAGATAAATTTAGGCAAGGAATATTTTTTTAGTTTTGCTTACGTAGCAGTTGTTTCAAATTAATTCTAGTTTTATCTATTAAAAACCATTCCATGATTCTAATATGGATGTTTTTGGTTAAAATTCTTAGTTTTTTGTGGATATTTTATGTTTATATATATATATATATATATATATATATATATATATATATATATATATATAGACACACACACACACACACACACACACACACACACACACACACACACACACACACACACACACACACACACACACGCTTGGTGGGTTATATATGGTCAACCATAACAATGGGTAAGGCCCATCCATAGGGTTGAGCATATATTAAACATTTTCGCTCCATTTGGATTTTAGTTATATGTGCATTATTTGGTATTAAATTTTTTTAAGTATAAAACCTTCCATGTGATTCAGTTGTGTATGCATTTTTTTTATGAAAATATTGTTGAAAAAATTTAGGAAATAAACTAGCATTTCATGAAAATTTAGGGTTATATGTATGACAATTAATTTGTATCAAAATACTTCACCTATTAAATGTTTGTGCATAAATATTATTTGGGTATTCCCTTTTAGTGATAGGATTTAATGTTTTTAAAAATAAAAAATATATATATTGAGGTCATTCATACATGACCCTATGGATGGGTTTGACCTATCCACAGGGTCATATATAAAGGAACCTTTATGCCAAAAACTAGTTTTATGAATATTTTGCGTTGATATAATAAAATGACTAAGTGTATATTTTATTATTAATGCATGGTTTTAATTTGGGTCAATTCATTGAAACATGGTTTTTATATATGTTTCCTAGATTGGTTAAACTTAGTACACTAGTTTTTTTTAGTTGAGACTAACAAAAGTTAAACTATGCATATAGTTATATGATTCTAATATGTAAAATGACTATGCAAATTAATGGTGAAATATATTTTATTTCAATAGATATTATAATTATACTGAACATGGATTTGAATTAAGTTTTTTAAATGAGTAAAATAAAATATTAGATGGAAGAATATAAATTATATTTTACACGTTCAAGTCTTAACACTATTATTTATAATTCTGGTTATGGGAAATTTCAACCAGATCTGTGTTAAAAGAAAACTCTACTTCTTAACATATGGATTGTAGATTTAAGAGAGTCTTCAAAGACTAAATTATTTAATTGATTAATGTAATAAGACTGGTGTTGTTATTACCAACATCCCCCCATTCTTTTTTTCATATTTCTTCTGCTTTGCATGAATGGGGGACTTGTTAATATTCTAAAGTATTTGTATCCTATCATGGTTTATATGGTATTTTGATTTCCTAAATTGGGTTATCATCCACCAAGAA
This sequence comes from Torreya grandis, assembly GCA_037957365.1. NCBI lineage: Eukaryota > Viridiplantae > Streptophyta > Pinopsida > Cupressales > Taxaceae > Torreya > Torreya grandis. The sequence continues at coordinate 405,105 of JARHVA010004890.1, forward strand.
AGAGAATGGGTCCTTACCTAGTTAATTATTCTTTATTAACTAGCCTTACTGATGATAAATCTTGAATGATGAAGTGCAAGTTTCATGGAGGTAGGAAGGGTTCCAGAGCAAGAAACCCTAGGGATTCGAATTTAAATCTTCATGGGAAATTTAGCAAGAATTTATCCTTTCAAAAGAACTTAAGTCAAAAATCATGACTAAAGTACCTTTATGGTTTTACCCTTTTAAATTCCCTTAAATGTGTTAAAAATTATATCCCCAAGCCTTCATGTTTGTTTAAAATGAGTAATTATTTGAGGACCCTAAATTGTTTAGTTTGAATCCACGTGATAATATCTAGTGTTATGTCTCAATTTGGATGTAGATTAACATTTCACATTCACTGAAAAGCCTATTCCAATGATATGAGATCCTCCTAAAATAAACTATATGCTAAACACCACTCATTACAAAAGTTTTTATGATATCTATTTTGATGACCTCACTCCCATCATTTGACGTTCATGAGGATGTCTTTGATGTTAGAGGGGCCTTAAAAATAAACCTCATCCAAACTATTATCTTTAGTCTAGAAGGGGCTTTATAAACATTAAAACTTAAGCTTATCACATTAAAACTTAGGTCATAGTGTTTTTAAATACTATTAACATAAGAATTAATCCCATAGCCTAAGCTTATGTATATAATGAACTAATTTAATTTTTATGCATCTTGTAGGATCCAATAGCTCATTTCATCTTGGGATCTGAATATAATGATGTGATATCAAAAGGATTACCAAAATTTAGGCCAATTATAAATAACCATCGACAATTTGTACGTCATCATTAAGCCTAATCTAATGGCTCATGTTAACCCCAAATTCCTGAGAGCACCAAAAATATGACACATGGCATGTTTCCATTTGGATAAGGAACCTCATGAGCTTAAAGTTGACATCCATGCTCTTATAATTTGACATTCATGAGGATGTCTTTGATGTTATTGAGAATGTCATATTTAGACATGGCTGACCTATCAACCAATTAACTTTGACCTAACCAATCATGATCAACATATCTCACTCAATCATTGATCCTAATCTAATAGCATGAAGTGGAGGTAGACTTTTCAACTCAAGAATTCAAATCCTGATGACTTGAAACTAGACAAACTACATCCAATCATTTATTAAGGAAGTTAAAGCATGCTAATTTGTATCACTTGATCATTGATGACTCAAAAACCTAATCAAAGTACACATCTGAGATCTTGATCAATGATTCACATTCATCCTTAGATCTTAATCTAATAGAGAGAAATAAAAGGCCTTAATTAAAAAGAAATGGCTAGTTAAAAATAAAACTCCCATGAAATGCCATGGAAACACACTTAAGGAGGTCCATATAAGCACCATATAATCCATAAAAGATAATCTCAAGATATGGCATGTCTAAAAAGATAGGATTTTGATAAGTGGCATCATAAATAAGATCTAAGGCATGAATAAATTTATGAAAGCTATCACCTTCACCATTAAAGACTCAAAAGCCCTACTAGAATAACTTAAATCCTTAGAACTTGACTGATTGAAGAACTAACTACATCAAGTAAACTCAAATTATCATCCTAAACATCAAGGCTAGTCATATTCCAAGATTATTAAGATCATGGTAGTAGCAAGGAAATAATGAAAGGAAGAGATATACTTGTATCTGTCTACAAACCATGAAGGAAGATGCTTTAGGGATACCAAATTAGATATAGGGGAATTGGTCAATCAAATGAATAAGTGGTTTAGGATTTTCTTCAAAATTTAAGAGTTGCATCCTTTATCATCTAGAGAATAAAGGGTGATAGTCATCAAAAGTAAGTTTGATGACCTGGTTATGGTCCAAATGGTGGGTTTTCATTAAGCTACTACCAAACTAGAGGTACTACCCTATATTGACATCCTTACACCCTAATTTTTAGACTATAGGAGTAATAATGACTAGATTATTGATGAAGGAAAGTCAAGGAGGATTTCTTATGTTTCCCCAGTAGCCTTTAAAGGCTACTATAAACTCCCCAAAGCCCATATTGACCTCCCCTCCATAAAAGAGTTGACTACCCATCATAATTTGGATGTCATCTTGAGCCCATGGTTAATCCAATGGGCTCATGTAGCTATAAATCATGATGGTAGGATCCCCATTATCCAGTTTAGGGAGGGTATAAGAATCATTATAAATTTATTGAATAGAGACTCCAGTATAGCCACCACCACCTATGTTGACCCTAGGTGGGTTTCCTATGTATACTTCATGGTTGAAGAAAAAATTACTCCACCTATTGGGGAGCTAATTATTATCCATTTAGGAAGGTAGTTTTATGGCATTAAGAAGAAGACACTTTAACATTTCACCATGATTTCATATCTACTAGACTCATTGATGGCATCCACCCATATTCTTGTTGTTAAGAATTGGTCCTCCAATAGTAAAATTACCATCTCACATCATTACTCCAAGCTTTATGTCTTCAAGTATAACAATAATATGCATTTCATCTATGAATTTAAATATCCCATACTATTCTAAATAATCATAGGATATCCCATGCCCAGGGTGCACCCTCTTATTAATAGATATGTTCTTCTCATAGGATACATTTGGTTTTATCTAGACTACACTATCCTTCATATTGAGGGTACCATGACCCAACCATTTAGGTTTCCTATTTATGTTCCCCCCAAATTGGCTAAACAAAAAATTGTATACCAAGTTTCCCATGGAGTTGATAACACCTATAGAGAGAAGAGGAAGGGCATGCTACATACCTTCCCATTTTTTATTGGGATAACTTTGATCAAAGATTGGAAGCAATTGGATATCATGTCCATACATAGAGATGCTTTCTAATTTCAAAAAGATGACTTAAAGGAATGGAATCCAAACAATAAAGTGGTCCCTCATTTGTAGTCAAGGAAATTGAATAAGGTAACTTATGAACACATGGTTAGTTTTTATGACCATTTCTATAATAAGTCAAAAATCTTTGAAGAGGTCCTTACTAGGTGTAGACAACATGGTTTCAAGCTTGAGCATAGATTACAAAGGGAGGAAAAACTAGTTGGAGAGAGATGGAAAATGAACCCATTTTATTATCATTTGTTTCTGTCCACTTAAAATGCACCTCTAGAATAAACATCATAGCCAACACTCCAAACTAAAGAAGTAGGTTAAAAAGGAATATAAGATAGGCCAAGTGAAGGACTTTCATCATCAACCTAGACTCCAAGACCATCTTCCCAAAAAAATCACATTGATATAGCTACCTTGTAACTATATGATATAGTGGATGAGTTCTTCAAGGAGCTTCTTGGAACCTATGGATCTAATCAAGAGGATGAGGAAGCCACAATTGAGGTGGCTCAAATTGAAGGATCCCAAATAGTTAGGGAATAAAAGGGGAAAGAAGTGGCATTCGACATGGTCCTTATCACTCAGAAGAAGAAAGAAGCTAAGACAGCCCTTATTCCTAGGTCCTCCAAAAGACCAAAGGTAACATCGATCCACCGCACTAGTGAATTGAACCTATTCAGTGATGAATTCTAAATACATGGACTTGTTATCCTAGACTAGTTCATATATGGGAAATTCTAAAGGATCCCATCCCACTCTCATTCATGGGAAATCACTAACAGTTTAGGCATGGGTAGCCATGATAATATTAGACCCTAGATAAAGAAGCTCATGAAGGAGTAATAAGAGAGGAGAATTATTGAGACTATAAAATAAATTGGTAGGAAGATGACGGATCAAGGAAAATTAAGTGGAATTAGTATTGAAACCCCAAAAATAGCCAAACTATTTGAACCTATAGCCACTATCATATATAACACTAATATAACATGGTCTGAGAGGGTGACAACTAAGAAATATACCATTGGCACTAAGGAATTCACTTTTAGGAAAAGTGAAACCTTTTCTTGGCCTAACTCCTATCCAAGGGTAGGCAATATGGGAGCATCCCATCCATCATGAGGATGTGGCTAGTTTAGTGGTGGCATAATCACCAATGACCTTAGCTAGGGTCCAAGGAACGAAACAAAGGATCACCAACTTAGAGAAGGAAAAGTAGGATTTGGAAGATCAAGTACTACTTTTAGTCCCTAAATATATAATATCATTACTAAATAAGTCATTTTTGGATATTTTTAAAGGGTTGAAGGCCTTTAAATCTAGATAACTTATCTTGGCCCATAAACTTGAGAAGGCATGAACATTAATTACTCATTGCAAAGCTCTAGAGATTAGGTAGTTAAATTGATCAATATCCATAACACCAAACAAGTCCAAGGCATCAATATCATCAAGTTAAAACACTTACATGCCCTCCTAAGAGTCATAGAAGACATGATATTGTACTTGAGTAACTAGTGTGAAATATCAGTAGCCATTCGGAAGAAGACAAAGGATTGATGGTAAGGATGGAGGAGAGTTTTTGAGAAATTGATGCAGGAGCATCATCATGAATTTCAAATTATTGTATTTTCCTCTAAAATGTTAAAAATTAAGGAGAAAATGTAAAAAGTAAAAGTAGAAAGGTAAATGTGGAGCTGTTGAGGAAATGAGGGGAATGGTTGAAATATTTTCAACCATAAGATAACATTGGAGATAAATCTTCTCATATTAGAATATGCTGGAAAATCAAAAACTGTATTTGTTTTACCTGAGCCAAGTTTGGTGTAGAGGTTAGGGAAAAGATTCATTCAAAACAAAATATATATTGTTCTAATATGGATAGGGAAAGAGGAGTACGTAGAAGAGAGAGGAAAGACCTCTCTTTCAAAGAGAAGTTACTGTACGGACAGGGGGACGCAGAGCAGAAGAAAATATATTTAGAAAAAAAAGAGAAGAGGATGATAGGAACGTAAAAGGGAGAGTAAGGTAGAAACGAGTCTAAAGAGTTGATAGAAGAAAGAGAAGAGGAGGTCTGTAATGGAGTGGTAAATTAGTATGTATGAAGACATTTGAATGAATATCTATTGGATTGAGGAATCAAACTATTGCCAAAAAGTTTCCCCTTTCAGCCCTGCTTGCACTCTCCACCAGCAAAAGCTGCAGGAAGAAGATTGCTAAGGCTAGGGTATGCCAGCATCCACAGAAGCTTGCAGAGATGGAAGTCGCTGGTGCGAAGAAGATTCTTCAAAGAATTACAGGAAGTTGGTTCCGCAACATCTTCAGCAGGAGATGGAGAGACTAATTTATATTTGAATAGGATCAAGTATATCAAACACCATCCTAATTGGCTTTCCTTGTAACCAATTCAATTCAATTTAGATATTGATGCTTCCCTCGTTCGTTGACACCTTCATAGATCACCCCTGGCATTGCCTTTGTGAAAATCAAGTCCTCATAGTGGTATCAAAACATTTGGGTTTGCTCAAATTTAGTATCCAGGACTTCAGTTGGTCACGCTATAAAAATTTGTGGTATTTCACTGTTATCATTGGTCCAATTTGTCATACTTTACTTTAAATCTTCTGCTACTAACTGGGGCATCCATTAGGCTATTTGGAATATCTAATGAAACCAAAAAGTTTGTCTGTGTTCATAGACATGAATCTGAGTGTCTTGGGTCAATTTGGCACCGAGTTGGGGAAAATAATAGTTCCTCGATGATAAATTTGTTGTAGAAAAGTGCAGCCTCCACGTGTGTGCCTTGTTGTAAGGCTAATTTGGGTGCAGCAGTCAATCTTCTCCTTGTTACTATCAGGTCATGTAAGACAACACAAGAATTGCATTGATGTAAGCCGCATGGACTCCAGATCAGAGGATGTGAGCACAAATATTGTGGAGATCAAATTCGTGTCTCCAATGAGTCGATTGTAAGAGCTTCTTTCCTCGCACAAAGCGTAGAGGTCAACAACCATTATTATTAAAATGTGATGTCTCTACATCAGACCAAAGCAACCATTATTATTAGTTAATCTTTCTAATATCCAAGCCAAGCATAGCCTTCTATTGTCTTTCAGCTGGTTTAATTCGTATATTGTTAGAACATTTTTGTTCCTTCAAATGGGGATATATGTGTTTTGATTTGGGTGTTCAATGTGAATGCATATTAGAGATTAATATGGATGCGATTTTTGATGTTAAGGTCTGAATAAATCTTACATTAGACCGGGTTTTGTTAAGACAAGTGAGGCAGAGGAAACTGTGACCTGGAAATTATCTGTCAGAATTCTGATGCTATGCTTCTATTTTGATGAAGAGATTCTAATAATGGATTAAAAACATTCTATAATGATTTCGGCCATTCTTTGAAAGGATTTGAAAGCTGAAGTTATGGAGTTATGCTACATGTGATATTATTGTGATAGAGAAGTGTGCTTTATTTGGTTTTGCTTGTGATTATGTGATTGTGTTCATTGAGTCATTTGTATGTCAGTATTCAATGTTTAGACTTTTCAGCAATATTACAACGTATAGGCAACTGTATATTGAATTAAGGTAGTAATTAGCCAAGAGAGTCATATTACGCCTATAGTTTAGCCCTATTTGAAGAATGATGGTCAGATTTTCATCATTTGGTATTAGAGCTTGAAGCTCTTGGGATTTGCTAAAGAAAAGGTATGAGTAAGATTTAATATTCAGTTTAAAGTCTATGTTTTGAAGCTTTTGTTTTGAGAACAGAACAAGAAGTCTTGAAGCTAATTAAAGTTTGGAAAAGAGAGGGGAAGAAGCCAAGGAAGGCTTAAAGCCATTGGGGCTTGACAAGAAAGAAGAGAAGCTTGGAAAGCTCAAAAGTAAGGGAGCACAGTGGATGCTCAAGAGGAAGATCCAAAGCAAGGTAATCTTGGATTTGTAATTTGTGTTTGTTGAAGAGTTGTCTAAAGAGTTGCTACAGGATTGAGAGAAGGATCAAAAGACTAGGATGCAAAAGGCCTAGGTGAGATCAAGGAGATTGTCAAAAGACCAGTCAAGGAGAAAAGGCTTGGGTGAGACAAAGGATCAAGAGACCAAGGTGGAAAAGACTTGGGTGAAGATCTTAGAGATGGAAGCATTGTTGAAAGCACTACAGAGCAGCAGGGTATATGAGGGCAGCAAGAGGAAAGCAAGCATCAAAGGTATGACTAATATTGATTTTAATAAAGAAATTGTTAGTTTGAAGAAAGAATTAGCTAAGGTTAAAGATGAGTATGAGTCTTGGATGCAGATGAATAGGAAAGCATGGGTATGGCCAATGAAGAAGAGGATAAAATGGCCAATAGATTCCCTAGTGAAGAGGAGAAGGAGGCAAAATGAGATTGCCATGAAGAGAGAAGCCCAAGGAGGCAAGAAGATAAGAAGGTTGCCAAGTGAGCAACAAGAGGAAGAAGTTGTGAAGAAGGTTCTCATTGAGGAGGACAAGAGAGGAGAAAGAACAGATGAAGTGCCAGGAAGAGCACTTGGGAAGATGAGAGTGTCGGTGAAGAGAGCACTCATGGAGACATTATGGTCTCTTGTTTTTGTATCTAATGCTATTTTTGCATGGGTAAGTACAGGTATGAGCAGCCTTATGAAGGTCAAGAGAAGGGCCTTGGAGAGTGAAGAGATTGGTGCAAGAGAAGACACCAAGTGCACAAGTGAATGTGTAGGGAAGAGAAGAGAATTTGTTGCTGTTGATAAGGTGCATTGGTTAATGCATGAGAGAGGAGAAGTAGAAGATGAAGCTGAATTCCATGATGCCATTGAATGCCAGGAAGAAGAAGAAAGAGGACAGCCAAGCACAAAGGAAAAGAAAGATTGCTCTGTGGAACTAGCTAACAAAGAGGTAAATGAAGTGTTAAGTGCTGATTTTGATTGTTATTGTGAGCATGAAGATATTAATACACAGGTTAGAAGAGGCAAGAGGAAGATGAAATCCTCACACAAAGTAGTCAATCATGGATATGTGATGCCTAAGTGGATGGTGAAGCACACAAGCAAGTAACAAGTAAGCAAGCAGGCAAGTTTATCTTATAAGATTGATTTTTCTCATATGAATGTGCAAGAGAATAAAAGGACAAACAAAGTTGGTTTTTTAGTAGTATCACAAGAGCATGGTTATAGGATGCCTAAATGGCTTGAGAAGTCAATTTATAAGAAGAAGAATCAAATATGGGTGCCTAAGAAGGCTAAGAGTAAAGAATATGTGAGTGTTGAGACAACAACACCAAGAAATCAATGGAAAAAGGTAAAGGATGACACAAGTACATGGAAAGGTAAGTCAATTGCTTGCAATGAAAGGGATAATGATTTTTTTGAATCATTTAATTATATTTTCATGGAAAATGAGGAATGGAAAGTGGCTGTAAGGACTAGCATGTAGCAAGGAGAGACTTCCAAGGGGATGGATGATGAGAAAAGGAGAAAGTATGCAGTAGAACAAACAAGATGGCTTCAAGCAGAGATTGAAGAAAGCAAGGAGACAGAAGGTATGAATACTGCAATTGTTTTTGATGAATATACTAATGTTGATGAAGAAGTTGATTTGTATGAAGAAACTATAAAGTGGATGAATGTAATTATAGAGGATGAAAGACAATCTGGTCCTAAGTTTGATATAGGACATGAAGATTTGGATGAGCTTGTGTTGTGTGAAGAGTTGAAGAGGATAGAAGAGTTGTGGAATCCTCCAAGAGAGATGAAGGTACAAGCCATGGTGAAGGTAGCATTGGGAAGAGTGGAACAAGACAAGAGCAAAACAATGAGACCAAGGCATTTTTGGTCAAGAAACAAGAACAAAAATGTGAAGACAGCCAAGAGGCTTCATGGCTTAAAGATTTTGATTCTAAGGTGGCTTTTGATGTTTTGAATGCAGGTATGGAAGGTGAAAACTTTGAAGACATGTATGAAGATGAAGAAGCATGGAGATTGGACCTGGCAGCTGAGAAAGAAATGAGAAGGACATATCTAAAGAGGAAGAAAAGCAAGATGAAAGGCAAAGACTAGCAAAGACAAATTCAAGCATTATCATTGACAAGAAGACCTTGGGATCCAAGCATATAGTAAAGGCTAAAGTATGGAGCAGCATTTCATTTGAACTAATGTTCAAATTGTTTCTAGAGGGAGAGTATGATGCAGGAGCATCATCACGAATTTCAAATTATTGTATTTTCCTCTAAAATGTTAAAAATTAAGGAGAAAATATAAAAAGTAAAATTAAAAAGGTAAATGTGGAGCTATTGAGGAAATGAGGGGAATGGTTGAAAGATTTTCAATTGTAAGATAACATTGGAGATAAATCTTCTCATATTAGAATATGCTGGAAAATCAAAAACTGTATTTGTTTTACCTGAGCCAAGTTTGGTGTAGAGGTTAGGGAAAAGATTCATTCAAAACAAAATATATATTGTTCTAATATGGATAGGGAAAGAGGAGTACGTAGAAGAGAGAGGAAAGACCTCTCTTTCAAAGAGAAGTTACTGTACGGACAGAGGGACGCAGAGCAGAAGAAAATATATTTAGAAAAAAAAGAGAAGAGGATGATAGGAACGTAAAAGGGAGAGTAAGGTAGAAACGAGTCTAAAGAGTTGATAGAAGAAAGAGAAGAGGAGGTCTGTAATGGAGTGGCAAATTAGTATGTATGAAGACATTTGAATGAATATCTATTGGATTGAGGAATCAAACTATTGCCAAAAAGTTTCCCCTTTCAGCCCTGCTTGCACTCTCCACCAGCAAAAGCTGCAGGAAGAAGATTGCTAAGGCTAGGGTATGCCAGCATCCACAGAAGCTTGCAGAGATGGAAGTCGCTGGTGCGAAGAAGATTCTTCAAAGAATTACAGGAAGTTGGTTCCGCAACATCTTCAGCAGGAGATGGAGAGACTAATTTATATTTGAATAGGATCAAGTATATCAAACACCATCCTAATTGGCTTTCCTTGTAACCAATTCAATTCAATTTAGATATTGATGCTTCCCTCGTTCGTTGACACCTTCATAGATCACCCCTGGCATTGCCTTTGTGAAAATCAAGTCCTCATAGTGGTATCAAAACATTTGGGTTTGCTTAAATTTAGTATCCAGGACGTCGGTTGGTCACGCTACAAAAATTTGTGGTATTTCACTATTATCATTGGTCCAATTTGTCATACTTTACTTTAAATCTTCTACTACTAACTGGGGCATCTGTTAGGCTATTTGGAATATCTGATGAAACTAAAAAATTTGGCCGTGTTCATAGACAAGATTCTGAGCGTCTTGGGTCGATTTCGCACCGAGTTGGGGAAAATAATAGTTCCTCGATGACAAATTTGTTGTAGAAAAGTGCATGCTCTGTGTGTGCACCTTGTTGTAAGGCCAATTTGGGCACAGCAGTCAATCTTCTCCTTGTTACTATCAGTTCGTGCAAGACAACACAAGCATTGCATTGATGTAAGCCGCACGGACTCCAGATCAGAGGATGTGAGCGCAAATATTGTGGAGATCAAATTCGTGTCTCCAATGAGTCAATTGTAAGAGATTATTTCCTCGCACAAAGCGCAGAGGTCAACAACCATTATTATTAAAATGTGATGTCTCTGCATCAGACCAAAGCAACCATTATTATTAGTTAATCTTTCTAATATCTAGGCCAAGCATAGCCTTTTGTTGTCTTTCAGCTGGTTTAATTCGTATATTGTTAGAACATTTTTGTTGCTTCAAATGGGGATATATGTGTTTTGATTTGGGTGTTCGATGTGAATGCATATTAGAGATTAATATGGATGCAATTTTTGATGTTAAGGTTTGAATAGCTCTTAGATTAGGCCGGGTTTTGTTAAGACAAGTGAGGCAGAGGAAATTGTGACCTGGAAATTATCTGTCAAAATTCTGATGCTATGCTTCTATTTTGATGAATAGATTCTAATAATGGATTAAAAACATTCTATAATGATTGCGGCCATTCTTTGAAAGGATTTGAATGCTGAAGTTATGGAGTTACACTACATGTGATATTATTGTGATAGACAAGTGTGCTTTATTTGGTTTTGCTTGTGATTATGTGATTGTGTTCATTAAGTCGTTTGTATGTCAGTATTCAATGTTTAGACTTTTCAGCAATATTACAATGTATAGGCAACTGTATATTGAATTAAGGCAGTAAAGAGCCAGGAGAGTCATATTACGCCTACAGGTTAGCCCTGTTTGAAGAATGATGGTCAGCTTTACATCAGAAATTGAATACCAAGAGATTTTAATAAAAATAAATAATTCTAAAAGGATTATATTAATAGTGTGTTAAATCTAATGATATCTCTCAATTTCATGTGAATATTTTAGATCTGAATTGTTCTTTGTTTTTTTAAACTATATTTTCTATCACAAGGCTGTTAATTTATACTATGTTAAATTAGTTGAAAGATCTTGGGTTTAATTAATTGTATTTTGCTCTAGATTTAAATGTGCTTATGCTATTCAAGTTGCAGTAGTAAAAACTTTAAATTAAATTTGGTTCTCTCTTGTGATATTCATAATTCCTTTGGATCTTCCCTGATTTATATATAATTTGTGTTTAAACTATATTACATCATAAATTGGTTCACACATGTTCAAATTAATAAGGAAATTTGTCAAAATATCTAAGATGGAAGCCTATAATTATATTTATTTTCTACCTTACCCTCTTTTTTTCTTTATTTTTATCAAGACTCATTTTAGTTTAAGAATCATTGTTGAATAACAATTTAGCTTAGCTTATAGATCATTAAATATCACAAAGATTCAAATACAAAACCTTGGGGGCTCACAACCACCAAATCAAATAAATATCATGGACAACTCTCATACTTTTCTTTTATTTCACCATAGAGATCCCAAAATTGTCACAAACCACAACTCATGCCTTGTATTTTCATAACCCTAAAATGAGAAGTGTTCATCAACACTAAGAGTACCTATGAGGAAATTAGAAGCATCAATAGGAGAAGCTCTACTAATGTTATAAGGAGGGCCTATTTGATCACTTTTGATAATCCTTGCATTAAATTTGAAGGATTTGTGACCTTTATAAGTGATTCCTCACTCTAAAAGAAAATATCATTGGTTTTTAAAGTGGTTTCTTTCCTATCTTGGTGTTTTTAAGGAAAAAACATAGGTTATTCATAAATAATTGTTAAATTATAGTTAAAACAATTTTTGGTTTTAAATCTTTGTAGTATTTAATTTTAGGATGGCTTATTCTAGTTAAAAAGAGATGATTCTTTGTGAATCTTGAACTTATTTAGGACATAGGTTACAAAGAATGGTTAGCTTTGCATAGTTTAGTACATCTTTGAGCTTACTTAGTTAAAGATTAGTGTCCTTTATATAGTTTTGAGCAAATATTTATAGAATAAGTTGAGTGTGTAGGTTGATTGTTATTCTTTGTGTGATCTGATTTGACTCATCAGACTTCAAAAGGATCCTTAATCTTTAAAACTAGAATTTCCAAAGATTAAGACCAAATCATATTTAGAGACTAGAGAACCCTTACTTAAACTATAAACCCATATAAGAGCTAAGAAAGACAAAGGAACATGTAAGCATTCTATGTCTTTACCATCTTCACCACTGCAAGGAGTTCATGCATTCAATATTCATTCAAATATGGCATGGATTGGGAGTTCCCCCATCAATGTACCAAGTATGATTCATGACGTACCACATAATCCTAAAAAGCATTTACCAACATTTAGTCTAAATAGTGTTACAACTATTTAAAAACATGTTAAATCTTTTAAAGTTCCCTTAAGACTGTTACATATTATTTATGAAGATGTAGCATGCAGGTTGTTCACATTTTCATTCGAAGATGTGGCATATGGATAGTTCCTTAATTTAATTGATAATTGTATTGCCTCATGGAATAAATTTGACACTATTTTTATTGATCAATTTCGAAAAATCATAAGCCCCTATGTCATCTATCACCAATTTACAACCATTAAGATTGACACAAGTAAACCAATTAGATCCTTTAATGCTAGGTTTCAAAAAATGTTTAGTCAGACTATGGATCCCTATAAACCTAATGAGGCTTTATCTTTAGAATTTTACAAAGATGCTATTGATCTTATGACTTATATTTTTCTTAAAAGGGTTATCCCAATTATCAAAACATTGGCCCAAGCTTATTCTAAAGTAGTGTTTATTAGTGATCAAATGTAGCCTCAACGATATATGGCTTATCTAGTCCCAAATGTTAATCCTCAAATTCCTACATTAAACCTATTACCAAATAATAACCAAAATGCTTCCACATTAAACCAACTACCTACATTGAATGTATTACCTACTAGCCATGTTGCCCCTAATCAAAATATAGGTTCCTTGAGTCATCAAGCTACTAATGGATCTCATATCAATAATCAAAAGGCTTTAGTGCCTATTAATGGTACTAAAAATAGTCAAGGTCAAAATTTTGAGACTTTAAAAAATGATAATGAATCTATATTAAAGATGGTCTAGAAACTTAGCATAGATTTCTTGCAATTTCAAAAACAAATTGGTAATGCTAATGACAATTCTAGAAGAAACTTCACTTTCCAAAACTTCAACCAGCCTGATAATATATTTTTGAATGACAGTTTATACAATAATAAAGCTAATGAGATTTCCTCTAGAAAAAATACTATGGATATCAATCTCACTGACATTGTTTTGCCAGACTATTATAGATTTCACGCTACCTCTAAACATGGTGAGATTAATTGCATCAAATTTTGCAAAGTATTTGAAGCTTTCCAAGAGGAACTTGATATATTTGAGGTAGTCCAAAACAAAGATGTTGCTATAGGTCCTTCTATATCTAAACCATATGACTAATTGCACATGGTAGAGACATTTCAATTCCCTTTCCAAGAGCATAATGAGCCTAATAACATTTTTGAAGATATTCAAGCATTCTAACAATTTTTGAAGATGTATCCTCTAAGAAATAGGGAATAAAAATAGACATTGACTTCCTCTACTCCCCCTAATAATTATGGGAGTCCTCTAAACACTACATCAAGGAATGATCCTAAACCACCTAAGGGTAGTTCTTATAAACCTACTACAAAATCTTTAAACAAGACTGGTTACAACATTATGGAGGATATGAAAAAGATCAAAGCCAATATTACCCTACATAAGCTGACTCAAAATATAGAATAAAGAGATTTACTCTTGGAATCATTATCCAAGAAACTTGAGAATCCCCCTAAAAGTGATAGTGATAATGTAACTATGCAAGTAACTAAAGCATAGTCTCCACCCTTTTTACTTACAGTTAGGATATTTGGGAAGAATGTCCATAATTTTCTTTTAGATTATAGAGCTTCAACCAGCTTTATACCTATAGGGATATGTGAATAATTTGGGTTAACCTTAATAAAATCTTATAGGGTTGTTACACAATTGGATAAATAAAGATTCAAGGTCATTAGGGAGTTATTGAATGTGCATATGCAATTGGCCAGTGAACCAAGTGTTCATCAATTTATTGACATCCAAGTGGTGGATATTCCTAATCCTTATGGATTTTTCTTGAGTTGAGAACGGACTAAGGCCTTAAATGGTTACATGTCTACTAGTTTCTCACACTTATGGTTGTCTTAGAAAGGTGTTCCAAATTAGATAATGGTAGAGAGGGAACCCAAGATGAGGCACATGATAACAAAATATAATGTTGCTAATGAAAACATGAATTTTATAGATTTTGATTTAGGAGTTTTTACCCTAGAGGCTACAAAGGAACCTTGTTCCAAAAATCCACCTTTAATGACTGGTTTATAGAAGTTAAATTTGGATTGTGTTAGGTGTAAATCAAGATTAAAAGTTAGTATTATATTGATAGACCCTACAAAAAATAACTATTATGGTTCCTATACGTTATAATTCTCACACACTAAAAATTTAGCTGAGTATGAAACTCTTATCCTAGGACTGCAACTCGTTATTAAACATAATGTTAATGAACTCATTGTCTATGGAGATTTTGAGGTAGTGGTTAACCAAGTGAGAAGCAAATACCAATTCAAGATATCTTACCTTAAGAAATACAAGTTTAGAGTTTGGGATTTGATGGAATGTTTTGATGCTCTTAACATCTTATCTATTTATAAGGAAGAAAATGAAGTTGTTAATGATCTTGACTCTATTTTGGCTAATCTCATGCCCAATTATGGTTCTCCTAATGTCAGTATTGAGTTAGTACCATGTTCCTCAGTCCCTGACAACATAGATCAATTTAAAATTTTCAATGATGATCAACAAATAATGGATTTATTGACTAATTTTGGATCCTTTAAAACTCACATCATTGATGAAGCTGATGAAATTTATCCTAAAATGGAGAATAATGGTAAAATC
Organism: Torreya grandis; assembly: GCA_037957365.1. NCBI lineage: Eukaryota > Viridiplantae > Streptophyta > Pinopsida > Cupressales > Taxaceae > Torreya > Torreya grandis. Next base: position 420,407 of record JARHVA010004890.1, read on the forward strand.
ATCCAATTGAGTGACAATAAGATACCTAAAGGGATGATTGCATTGGAAATATTGTTTGATCATGACAAGATTATGGACACACCTACATTACCTAAATTAAATGCTAAATACTATCAAGTGGTATATCTTGGTTCACATAATCAACGCCAATAGGTGAATATAGGAAAGGCTTGCACTGAATTGGAAAAAATAAAAGCTAGAGAGCTACTTACAAAATATAAGGATGTCATGGATTGGTCTTATAAAGATCTAAAAATAATTGACCTGAGGGTTATTACTCATACTATCCCCCTCAAAGAAAATTGTAAACCATTTAGATAGAAAAAAAGGCTTGTCAATCTTGTATTATAAACCCATGATCTTTAGGAAAGTCAAGAAATTGCTAGATGTAAGGATTGTATTTCCTATTAGGCATTTTACTTGGGTTGCAAACTTGGTCCCAGTTAGAAAAAATAATGGGGAAATAAGATTATGCATATACTTTAGGAATCTAAATAGATCATCTAGAAAGGACAATTACCCCTTGCCATCTATTTACCAAGTCATCCAAGTTGTTTTAGGATCTACCATGATGTCATTTTTAGATGGATTTTCTAGATATAATCAAGTGCTTGTTTCTCCAAAAGATAGGATGAAAACAAATTTCACTACTAAATGGGGAACATATGCTTATAAAAGAATTCCATTTGGATTAATTAATGTAGGAACCATCTTTCAGAGGGTCATGGACCATGTATTCTAAGGTCTAGTGGGAAAGTGCATCATCATTTACATGGATGACCTCCAAATTTTCTCTAAGAATAGGGAGGAACACATTATGCACCTACAACAAGTGTTAGAAAGATGTAGGAGGTACAAAATTTCCCTCAACCCCAAGAGATGTATCTTCTATGTCATTGAAGGAAAATTATTGGGGCATGTCATTACTAAAGATGAGATTTCCATAGTTCCCGAGAGATTGCAAGCCATCTCCAAAATTGATCTACCCAACAACTAAAAAGAGCTAAAATCATTCTTTGGTAAAATCAACTTTATGAGGAAGTTCATCTCAATATTTGCTAAAAATATCAAACCTCTGAATGATATGCTCAAGAAAGATGCTAAATTTATTATAATGAAGAATTAAAAAATCCTTTACTGACATAATAAAATCAATTGGTCAAGCCCCAGTCTCAATAAGTCCTAACTTTTCAAAAGATTTTTACTTGTATTCATTTGCTTTAGACCACACTATGGTTATTGTATTAACTCAAAAGGTTGATGGGAGGGACCATCCTATATATTTCATGAGAACCAACTTCAAAAAAGTAGAGGTAAACTATTCCATGATAGACAAGCAAGCCTATGCATTGGTAAAGGTAATAAAAAAGTTATGACACTACATTCTTAGAAATAAGGTACATGTTATCTTACCTGACTTAGCCACAAAGCTTATGTTGAGCCAGAATGAGCTTGGGGAATGAAGGGGTAAGTGGATGTAAGTCCTACAAAAGTATGATATTGAAATAAATATTTCCAAATTGGTGAAATGTCAAGGCTTGGTCTAAATGATAGCCAATGCTAATCCTAAACTCCATATCATGTAATTTGAGTAGCAGAACTTCAAGCCTAATGGATGGTATGACTCCCTCATCTACTTACTTATCAATGGTAATTGCCCTCTATAACTCACTAGAGAACAAAAAAGAGAATTAAAACTCAAAGTAACTCATTATCTCATCAAAAATGGAGTCTTGTATAGAAATAACATTGAAGGAATATACTTAAGTTTCATGTCCAAGGAAGAAGTATCTCAAATCCTGTCTATTTTTCATGAAAAACTAGGCAGTGGACATCCTTCAAGGAGAACCATACCTCATAAAATTCTTAGTGCTAGGTACTATTGGCCCACCCTTTTCAAAGATGCACACAAACATGAGAGGGAGTGTCATTCCTACCAAATATTTATCATAAAATAACCAATGGCAGCCATGCCTTATAACTAGTGATAATAAACAAACCTTTTACATAGTGGGGATTAGATTTTGTAAGAGTGATCAATCCCAATTCTTCTAAAGGTCAAAAATATGTCCTAACTACTATGGACTACTGCACTAGATGGATTGAGGTAGTAGCCACTAAGTAATGCAAAATCAAAGAGGTGATTAATTTCTTAGAGGAAAATATTTGTACCATATTTGGAACCCTAGTTTCCTTAGTTTGTGAGAATGGATATGCCTTCATATCTATTGAAATGATTGAATGGACTTATGATAATGACATATATTTGAATTTTGACTCTAATCATTATCCCCAAGGGAATGGAGTCTCTGAATCCATAAACAAGAATCTAATGAAGGCCATCAAGAAGTCAACAATAGATAAACCTAGAATATGGCACAAACTCCGTATGTATGCATTATGGGCTAAAAAAATAAGGATTAAATAGGATCTCAAGGATTTACCATTTTTTTGGGTATATGGTTAATAACCCATATTTCCTGTCACTTTAAAACTCCCTATGTTCACATTCATGTAGGAATATATGGAGGAAATCTAAGAACTCGTTAATTTCAGGCTATTGGACATCATTTAGATGGAAGATGCCATAGAAAAGGCATTTACAAATTTTAGTAGACATAAAATAACTATGAAAATGTAGTTTGACAAGAGATCCAGAGTGAAATTTTTCATACAAGGATACCTAATCCTCCTTTGGGACAAGGCATCATAACCTAAAGGCAAACATGGCAAGTTCATCCCCTTATGGATTGGCCCATACCAAATTGATAAAATATTAGGCAATAACACCTTAAAGTTAAAGAATCTCTAGGGAGATGAGTTCACATTTCCATCAATGGGAAATATTTAATGTGTTACCTTGTTGTTTCTCCACCAGGGGTCTTCATATAATAACATCTATAAGCTTGCTTATATCTAGAGTAAATAGGTTAGTTAGTTTCCTTTCTTATTTTGTTTTCTTGATTGTTTGTATATATTTGTTTGCTTATGTTTGTCTATTCCTTGTTTTTTTGTGTTTCATTTTTAATTATTGGTTATTTTCATTTGATTTAATAAAGTCTCTTAGACTATCCTATCCTATAATTTATCAAAATTTAGGTACCTCAAGTAGGGGGCATGCATTTTGCACAATGGGACTAAGGCTGTAATGAAGCTTTGTTTTAAAATATAGAGACTTTTAAAATACTCACATGAAAATTAGTTACCCCAAAAAATCTAGAAAATTACCTAATATCAAAGCTCTATTGAAATAATAATCATGTATGTGGAAGGGGAATTCAAAAAGTTAAGGCATATGCATGATTTCACTTAAAACATATCCTTGTCTAAGATTAAAGTTTCAACTATAAGGTAATCATCCCAAGACTAAAATATTTGACCAAATCCTTAAACATGGTTGTCCTAGCTCCTAACCTTTGTAATAAAATAAAGTGATACTTAATGGTAAATCAAAATATGTAAAGTCAGAGGTGAATTAGGCAATCTCCACCAGGGCTATGGACACCTGGTTAGCAGTGGAAAAAGGCCATGAGTGGAGACAAAGGTATCTTTGTCAAAATTATGGATGCCTAGCTAGCAATAGAGAAATGTCTAAGCCTCCCCTAAATTAAAAGTAGTTATTTCTAAGAGAATATCTAAAAATTCTCAAGGTTAAATGTCATGGTCAAAAGGATATGAACCTGGATGTTGTTCACTAAAAGTCTCATGACAAATAGTAAGTATAGTCAAAGTCCACACACATCATGCTTCAGCTATGACATTGGGATTTTAATTCTACATATTTAAATCTTGTTTCAACCTTGAATTTACCTAAGTAATGATATAAGGATCAACAGAGGAAAAGGACTTATATGTTGGTTTAAACCAAAGTTTCTAGATTCTAACATATTACTATGTTTCCCTTGTGAGTCTCCATTGTTTTTGGTACCAACATCCCCCGAATTATTTTTGTCTTATTTATTTTTCTTTTCATGAATGGGTCCCTTGTTAATATTCCAAAGTATTTTTATCCTAACATGGTTTACATGGTATTATTATTTCTTGAATTGGGATATCATCCACCTAGAAAGAGAATGGGCCCTTTCCCAGTTAATTATGCTTTATTAACTAACCTTACTGATGATAAATCTTTAATGATAAAGTATAGGTTTCATAAAGGTAGTAAGGGTTCTAGAGCAAGAAACCCTAGGGATTTAAATTTAAATATTCATGGGAAATTTGTCAAGAATTTGTCCTTTCAAAAGACCCTAAGTCTAAAATCATGACTAAAGTCCCTTTCTGGTTTTTCCCTTTTAAATTCCCCTAAATGCATTAAAAAACTATGTCCCTGAGCCTTCATGTTTTTTCAACATGAGAAATTCTTCGAGGACCCTAAATAATTTATCTTGAATCCATATGTCAATCTCTAATGTTATGTCTCGGTGTGGATGTAGATCAATGGTTCATGTTCACCTAGAAGCCTAATCCAATGGCATGAGATCCTCCTAAGACAAACTACATTGGAAACAATACTCATTAAAAAAATTTCTATGGTATTTATTTTGATGACCTCTCTCCCATCATTTGATGTTCATGAGGATGTCTTTAATGTTAGCGAGGACTTTAAAATAAACCTCATCTAAATTTTTATCTTTAGTCTAGAAGGGGACTTTCTAAACATTAAAACTTAAGCTTATCAATTTAAAACTTAGGTCATAGTGTTTTTAAATACTATTAACATAATAATTAATCCTGTAGCCTAAGCCCATATATATTATGAACTAATTTAATGCTCATGCATCTTGCAGGTTCCAATGGTAGGTGTTCATCTCGAGATCTTAATCCAATGGAAAGATATCAAAAGGCTTGTCAAAGGTTGGACCAATTAGAAATAACATCAAAAATCATGATTAATTATTTGTGCTTCATCAACAATCCTGATCTAATGCTTCACATTAACCCCAAAGTCTTGAGAGCACTAAAAATATGACACATGGCATGTTACTTTGTTTAAAGGAACCTCAAAAGATTAAAATTGATAGATGTGTTCCCATCATTTGATTTTTGTGAGGATGTCTTTGACATTAGAAAGAACATCAAATTTAAACATGGTTGACCTATTAACCAATCAAATTCAACCTCACCAATCATGATCAATGACTCTCATTCGATGGCTAATCCTAATATAATTATGCAAAGCAAAGGTAGAATTTTCAACTCAAGACTTCAAATCTTGATGACTCAACACCTGGATAAACTACATCTAGTCATTTCTTGAGGAAGATAGAGTTTGCAACTTGGTGTCACCCAATCATTGATGACCCAAACACCCAATCAAAGTAGACCTTTAGGATCTTAATCAAAGTCTCACATTCATCCTTAGATATTGATCAAATGGAGTGAAATGAAAGGGCCTTACTCAAAAAATAATGGCTAGTAAAAAAGAAAACTCCCATGAAATGCCATGGAAACATGTTGAGGGAGGTCCACGTAAGCACCATGTAAGCACTAAAAGACTATCTCAGGATATAACACATCCAAAAAGATAGGATTTTTATAAGTGGTACCATTTATAAGATTTAAGGCATGAATACATTTATGAAAGATATCACCTTTACCATTAAAGCCTTAGAATCCTTACTAGAATAACTTAAATCCCTAAAAATTTACTAATTGAGGACCTAACTACATAAGCAAACTCAAATTATCATCCTGAGAAATAAGGCTAGTCATATTCCAAGGCAATTAAGATCATGGTAGTGGAAAGGCAATAGTGGAAGGAAGAGATAGACTTTTATCTATCCATAGACCATGAAGGAAGATGCTTTAGGGATACCAAATTAGATACATGGGCATTGGCTAATGGAATGAATAATTGGTCCAATATTTTCTTCACCATTGAAGAGTTTCAACCTTTGTCATCTAGAAAATAGAGGGTGATGGTCATAAAAACCATGTTTGATGACCTTGTTGTGGTCTAAATTATTTGTGTTCATCAAGTTGTCCCCAAAATAGAGGTATTACCCTATATTGACATCCTTTCACCCTTATTTATAGACTGTAGGATTGATAATGACTAGATTATTGATGAAGGAAATTCAAGGAGGATTGCTTATGTTTCCCCAACAACCTTCAAATTTTACTATAAATTTCCTAAATCCCATATTGACCTCTACTCCATAAAAGAGTGGACTACCAATCATAATTTGAATGTCATCTTGAGACCATGGTTAATCCAAGGGGCTCATGTAATTAGAAAGACACTACATGGGTAGGTGGTATCTATTTTTGGTATAATTGATTAGGCTTAGATAAGACAAATGTTTTTGGTATCTATTTTTAGATTTTTTGAATGTTATGAATGTTTTTAGAATTTTTAGGTATCTTAAATCATTAAATAATGACAAGATACTTGCTCATAAAATGGTAAGAGCATTTGGCCTAAGTTGCTTGCAAAATGGTGAGAGCATATAGAAAGGGGGACTGAGATGACCTCAACATGAATTGAGCATGACCCACATAGTCCCAAAATGACCTCAAGTCATATTAATTCCATTCACAATTGGAATTCTCTCAAAACCTTAATTAATTACCATAATCATTCATAACATATACAAGTCATTCATAACAGTCCTATGCGGTCAATTAACATAACACAAAGTTCTATGTTTTAAGTGCTAGAGAGACTTAAATGGATTGATTCAAGTTTTCTAACCATAGGAAAATATGGAATACAAGTAGACATACCTATGAAATGTCTTTGTGAATTGTGACATGTTATTGAACTAAATAAGTAGACTTGTGCTAATTGGGTGAAAGAAAAGATGTAATGTTTGGTAAGGGCACTATATTAGTTGAGTGATGGGCAGGATAAAGACATGGGCAAGGTTTAAAGGAGAAGGGAATCATTATAATTAATCATGTAACATGCATGAATAAAAGCCCTAACATGTTGTTGGGGGTCCTCATTTCTTTGAAATTTGGTAAATTTTTGAAACTCTCATTGAGGAGGGTAAGGTCTTGATACCACACTCAAATAACATTTGTACATCCTAATGTAGAGAAACTAAAATGAAGAAAAATCAAGAACATTGAACCAATCTAGCATAATCACATATTAGTAACCCTGTAATTAAAAATGCAACTCAAAATTCATAAAAACCACTCAAATTTAAGACTTAGGACTAGAAATTGAGAGAAAATACATATGAAAATTGACACAAACAAACTGATGATGGTAGGATCCCCATTATCCAATTTAGGGAGGGTATACGAATCATTACGAATTACTAAATAGAGCCTCTGGAGTAGCCACCACCACCTATGTCAACCCTAGGTGGGTTTCTTATGTATACTTCATGGTTGAAGAAAAATAGACTACACCTATTGGGGAGTTAATTAGTATCCACTTAGGAAGGTATTTTTATGAAATTAAGAAGAAGACACTTCATTATTTCACAATTATGTCTTATCTACTAGACTCATTGATGGTTTCCACCCATATTCCTAGTGTAAAGAATTGGTCCTCCCACAGTAGAATTACCATCTCACATCATTACTCCAAGATTTATGTCTTCATGTATAGGGATCATATGCAATTCATCTATGACTATATATATGCCATACTACTCCAAAGCATCACCCGATATACCATGCCCAAGGTGAACCCTCTTTTTATAATATATGTTGATCTCATGGGAGACATTTGGTTTTATCTAGACTGTATTGTCCTTCTAATTAAGGGTACCATGACCTAACCATTTAGGTTGCTTATTTACATTACCCTTAAATTAGATGAACAAGACATTGTATACCAAGTTTCTCATGGAGTTGATAACACCTATAGAAAGAAGAGGGAGGGAATGATACATACCTTCCCATTTATGATTGGGAGAACCTTGATCAAAGACTAGAAGTAATTAGACATCATGTCCAGACATAGGGATGCTTTTTGCTTTCAAAAAGATGACTAAAAGGAATGGGATCCAAACAACAAAGTGGTCCCTCATTTATAGTCAAGGAAACTATCCAAAGTGACTTATAAAATATGGATAGTCCTTATGACCATTTCTATACTAAAGTAACAAAATTTGAGGAGGTCCTTGATAGGTTCAAATAACATGGTTTCAAGCTTGAACACAGATTGCAAAGGCATGAAAAACTAGCTAGAGAGAGATGGAAAATGAACCCACTATAGTATCATTTGTTTCCCTCCACTTCAAATACACCTCTAGAGTAACCACCATATACAACACTAAAAAACTAAGTAGGTGGAAAAAGATTAGAATATAGGCCAGGTGAAGGCCCTTGATCATCAACCTAGCCTCCAAGACCATCTTCCCAAATAGAGTGCATTGATATGGTTGTCTTGGATCCATATGAGATGGCAGATGAGTTATTCAAGGAAATTATAGAAACATATGGATTTGATCAAGAGGTTGAGGAAGCCACAACTAAGGTGGCTAGGGAAGAAAAGGGGAAATAAGTGGCATTAGACTTATTCCTTGTCACTCAAAAGAAAAGAGAAGCTGAGATAGCCCTTGCTTCTAGGTCCTCCAAAACACCAAAGGTAACATAGACCCACATCACTAGTAAATTGAACCTATTCAGTGATGAATTCCCAATACATAGACATGTTGTCCTACACCAGTTCATATATGGGAAATTCTAAAAGATCCCATACCACTCTCATTCATGGGCAATCACCAACACTTCAAGCGTGGGCAGCCATGATAATATTAAACCCTGGATCAAGGACCTCATGAAGAAGCAATAAGAGAGGATAATTATTGAGGCTTTAATATAAATTAGTAGGAAGATGAAGGATCAATTAAAATTAAGTGGAACTAGGATTGAAACCCCCGAAGTAGCCAAACTCTCTAAACCAATAGCCACTATCATATATAACCTAGATATAATAGGATTTGAGAGGGTGATAACTAATAAATCTACCATTAGCATTGAATAATTCACTTTTCAAAAAATGAAAACTTTTATTGGCCTAAATCCTATCCAAAGGTAGGTAGTAGTAAAGCATCCCATCCATCAAGAGGATGTGGCTAGTTTAGTAGTGGCACAATCAATAATCACCTTGACTAGAGTCCAAGGAATGAAATAAAAGATCACCAATTTAGAGAAGTAAAATTAGGATTTGGAAGCCCAAGACCTACATTTAGTCCCTAAAGATATAGTAGAATTACTAAATAAGTCCTTCTTGGACATTGTTGAAGGGTTAAAAGCCTTGAAATCTAAATAATTTATCTTGGCCCACAAACATTAGAAGGCACAAACATTAATTACTCAGTGGTAAATATTTAAAGATTAGGTAGTTAAATTGATCAATATCCATAAAAACAAACAAGTCCAAGGCATTAAGATCATCAAGTTAAAACACTTTCATGCCTTCCTAGGAGTCATGGAAGACATGATATTGGACCTAAACAACTGGTGTGATAATGTTAGTATCCTTTTGGATGACAACAAAGGATTGATGGAAATGATGGAAGAGCTCTTGAATGACCTATTAGGAAGACCATCTAGGACTAGTGTCATAGGCCTAATGGAAGATGAATAATTTAAATAGAGGGTTGGTCAACACATCTAGAGTATCAAAGACAACCAAGGCTAGGATAGCAAGGACAATTAGAAGGTCCTTAGTATCATCATCACATCTAGAAGATAGATTTCAAAATCCCAAGGCATTCAAGAACTCAAGACCAAGAGTGACAAGGAATTTATCACATTAACAAATCAAGAAGAGGATTATTTGATAAAGCCTGCCATATATTTAGAGCTCATCAATGAGCAATACACTAAGGTGAATAACATCCTCAGATAGTGACATAAGGGTCCTACCAAAATAGCATAAAATAATATTTTTTGTAAAATGTATGCTAGTTTGTTAGCATGCATTTATCCTTTTTTAAAATTAGCATGAAAGCTTTTGAAATTGTATCTTTGTATTAAGTACATCTATCCTTAGTTTGCATGTGGATATTTTGAGGGAGTTAACCAGTAAACAAACTATGCTTCCTATAAATAGGCAATGGTTACCATTTTGTAGAGGAGAGTTTTTGAGGAATTGAATAATAGAAGCCTTTAATACAACTAAAGAATTCTAAAAGGATTGTCTGAATAATGTGTTAAAGATAATGTTATCTCTCAATTGCATGTTAATATCTTAGATCTAGATTATTCTTTGTTTTTTTGAACTATATTTTCTATCACAGGGATATTAATTTATAATATTTTAAATTATCTGAAAGGTCTTGGGTTTAATTCATTATATTTTGCTCTAGATTTGAATGTCCTTATGCTATTCATGTTGCATTAGTAAAACCTTAGAGGAAATCTGATTCTCACTTGTGTTCTTCATAATTCCTTTGGATCTTACCTAGTTTATGATGTAATTTGTGTTTAAACTATATTACGTCATAAATTGGCTTACACATGTTCAAATTAATAAGGAAATTTGTCATAATGTCTGAGATGGAAGCCTATAATTGCATTTATTTTCTACCTTACCCTATTTATTTATTTATTTCTATCAATAATAATTTTAGTTTAAGAAGCATTATTAAATAACCATTTATCTTAGATTGTAGATCAAGAAATATCAAAAAGATTCAAATATAGGACCCTGGTGGCTCCCAACAACCAAATCAAATAAATATTATGGACATCTCTCATACTCTACTTCTATTTCACCAAAAACATCCCAAAATTGTCACAAACCACAAATCATGGATTGGATTTTCAAAATCCTAAAATGAGAAGTGTTCATCAACACTAAGAGCACATGTGAGGCAATTAGAAGCATTAATAGGAGGAACTCCACTTTGTACTAGTAAAACCTTTAAAGTAAATCTAGTTCTCACTTGTGATATTCATTTTTCCCTTAGATCTTGCTTGATTTGTGATGGAATTTGTGTTTAAACTATCTTGTATCATAAATTGGTTCACACATGTTCAATTTAATAAGGAACTTTATCATAATGTCTAAGATGGAATCCTACAATTACGTTTTCTTTTCTGCCTTACCCTCCTTTTTTCTTTATTTTTATCAAGACTCATTTTAGTTTAATAATCATTGTTAAATAACCAATTAGCTTAGCTTGTAGATCAAGAAATATCAAAAATATTTAAATACAAGACCCTGGTAGCTCCCAACCACCAAATCAAACAAATAATTTGGACAACTCTCATACTCTACTTCTATTTCACCACATACATCCCAAAATTATCAAAAACCATAACCCATGGCTTGGATTTTCATAACCCTAAAATGAGAAGTGTCCATCAACACTAAGAGAACCTATGAAGCAATTAGAATTATCAACAATTGGTTATTTATTGAGTGATCTAAGTAGCTAGAGGATTGACTGTAAATAGTTGAGCCTATAGCTACTAGATAATTCATGGATATTTAGAATTTTTTTGAGCTAGGAAATTATATTAAACCAAATATTTTTTGGATGTTTTATAATAGTAATTTGGAATAAATATTAAATTAAAATATGAGAAAAACTAAGTTACACACACACACACACACACACACACACACACACTTTTGTATTCATTTAAACCTTGTGGTTATTTAAATGCTATATGGTATATATACATATATACAAATGTACACATTTGAGTCTTATATATGTAAATTAAGTGTCTGTTCATTACCAAAAACCTATATGGATGAATACATAAATTATTATGAGATATATTGTTCTTATGTGGAATGTAAACCTAAGATTTATTGTTTTTAAATTGAACTTAAGGCTTAATTTGAATCAAACATTGTTTGAATTATTGATAAGTATAAGGTGATTACTTATTAGTAATTATGTTGGAATTTAAAACAAGAATTTCTATGGGTTTATATGACTATCATGGGAACATGGATTTTTTGTATGATTGAGAATGATAATTTAAATCAATATGAGCTTATATGGAAATGGTTTTAAATTAAATGGTCATTAAATTATGATTATGACTTAAATATTACTACAGTTTTTATGTTTAAATAAAATCAACTCTATGATTTAAATAAGGTTAATTAAACATTTATACATAAATTTAACATTTAGATGTTCGTACTAAATTATTAGAATAATCATGATGCCCTTGTCTTGATACACACTATGGCATTCATTATGTAATATTTGTGTATTCAAAATTTTTAGATTTTGGCATCAATATGCATATCTAGTATTACTTACTTAATGTCATTAATAGGTAGAATGGATTTATTCGAATTACTTATGTGTATGAATGTGACTGATCTTAAGATCTAAAAAACTACATTAAAACTTTGGCCAAATTACTATTTATGGTTTGAACACTGTCATTTCACCTATTTAATTTAGTTTACATGATATAATTTTAGAACATATTTATTTATGATATGATGTATTTGATAGTTATATTTAAACACATAGGTTTATGATGAATTTGTTAGTTTTTGCACTATCACTATATTCCCATCTATGAAGGGAGTGTCTTTATCTTGTTGGGAGATTGTGTGGGGGATCAATGGTCAATGGCTAGTGTGGAAAAACACTTGGATGATACTTTCCCTCCCATTTTAGCAACCAACCGATAGAGGCTTTACTCAAGATTATTATTGGATATTAATGAGTACTTTGAGACTCGTATGTTCTATGGAACATTGTATAATTTTAATCTATTACTCGTATATGTATTATTGTATAGGTGTATTATCTATTATAGATTGTAAACAAAATCAACATGATGTAATATATTTGTACTTATTTTACTATTTAATTAGTAGTGGCCGAATTATTATCTTGTATTAATATTGTATTATATATTATTTATTTATGAAAGTAAATCATCATATCTTAATTTGATCACTAGTTAAATGAATCACACTTAACCTTATGTTTAATAAACATAGTTATCTCATTTGATGCATTTATTTAGTAATCATTAATGTTTTACTCATTTCAAAGTTGAGTTAAAAAAAACTAACTCTAGTTAACCTTGAGGGGTTGTAGCAAAATTGGGCAACATTAGCAAATACATTGTAGTTTAATGACCTGCATATAAACCATTAATTATTTAGAGGTATTGTTAAATATTCGAAGACATTTTGTTGATCATAATAAATAAGTTGATATTTCTTGAATATATTTAGAATATATTTATTTTTAATAAATTATAGTAAGGTTATTGATTATTTAATACAAGAACATAGAACTTGTGAATATTTAGTGAATATAGAAATATTTTTGTAGGCCTCAAGAATAATAATTATATAAGCTATTTTATTATAAACTATTTAAAAATTAGTAAAATAAAATATAATGGTTCTATTTAAATAAATTACTATGTACACAATTTATTTGGTGATACAAAACCTTAGATTATTAGGTAAATCAGTAAAATTCATGTCTTGTATTCATAAACAAACCCAGACATAAATTGAATTATAATATTACAAATATGGTTGGTTGTTCTTAGTGTAAATTTACTACTAAATGTAAGACATGTTACGTATAAAAATGAAAACAAGCTCAACAACTGTTACAAATAATAGAGGATTATATTGAGATTAATATCACATGGTATGTTGTAATTGAAAGACTATGAGGTATATTTGTAAATATGGTGTTTTATAATAGTTTGAAACCAAGTTATGGTATGAATATCATTAGAGAAAACATTGAATAATATATCATTAAATGAATCTTTTGCAAATAGTTGTTTGACAAATATCATTTGTATGATGTCATAAGTTTTATGACCATATTAGTTTTGTTACTTTTTTTAGAACTATCATCAAAATTATTTGATTCATGATGAGTTATTTGTATGAATTTATGGATCACCACCTTATCAAGGGGTGATGAGTGATGGGCATGAACCCTATTTTTAGTCACTCATCATTAGCTGTTAAGGAAAATAACTTGTAAAGTGTATTACATCAGAGAGTATGAATGATGTGGATTATGACCTTGATTTTTTTAACTAAAATTACTATAAATATGATTTAGACAAAGTAATGTTTTAACTTTATACATTATAAATACACAATAATTTATATTTTATTTATTTTCATTGAGGTCATCAGATAGAGTTTATTTTAATGGATTCATGTAATAATGATTATACTTCCACATATAATTCTCGTATAGTTATATAAAGTTACATCGTAACTATATAGCCCTTCATGAATGAATGTACCAATCCTAATGGGAATGTTTATAGGGGATCATCAGTCTATGGATGGAGGAAAAATGCCTAGATGATGCTCTCCCTCTCTATAAATTAAAATTTAACCAATCATGTTACATAATCATGGCTATTATATTTATTTCCTAAGTTGTTTCATCATTGTGTTATATGACATCATTGTATGTTGGAGAGTTATCATGATGATATCATGGTGATGTCATGGAGGTGTATTGGTGAGTGAATGAAGTACCTTGAAGTCTATGTGATAATGACAAAGTGTATAATGTGTTTGTTCTTATATTATTTAAGTATGATTAGTTGACCTTTAGTGTTGGCATGATTAGAGATGTCTAGGGATGAGTATGGTGATTGGATCATGTACAAGAGGTCCCTGATGTGTTTATATATTATTTAAGAAC